>JAASGD010000614.1:0-19095 GCA_023334115.1 Globisporangium megalacanthum
ACAGCTATCTCTCCATTCAGTTTTTGCGCTACCACTTCTCCTCGCGCATCAACCCGAACATCCCAGTCTTGCTCGTCTGGGACGACTTTGCAGCGCACTGGTCGAGCGACGTTGTGAGCTACGCGGCGGAGATCAACGTCGTGCTGATACGGGTGCCGCCAGGCACAACAGCTGTGTCACAACCCGCAGACGTTGCGTGGAACTACCCACTCAAGCAAGCCCTGCGAGCGCGCTGGGTCGAGTACTTGCGCTCCCAGCTAGCGCAGCGAGCTCAAGGACAGACGTTCAAGCTACAGGGGCCAAATCGAGGACACGTTTGTGGGTGGGTGCGAGACGCATGGGACTCGCTCTCTGAGGAGACCATTCGTGCTGGTTTTCGTAGGGCAGGTCTCGCAGAGGAGACGATTGACGACAAGCTTGTTGCAGCTCTCGAGCTCATGCGTCTGGCTGGCGACGCTGTCGACTCGGATGACGATTTAGTATTGGAATCTGAGTGAGTAATTCCGCCTTGCATAATCCCTGTTTTTGCATTTTTAAGTTCTTCCGGTGACACTGTGGTGTGTTGTTTATCAGGCTCCGTTATAAGCGGGTTTTTTACGGTAAGCAGTGTGGACCCCAAACGCTCGCGTCCCGTTATATAGAGAGCGCGTTACAGATAACGACAGATCCCAACTCCCCCACACATCGGAACGCCCACCAGTGTGGCAGTTTTGCACAAATTCCTTAAGTATCGCTTTTTTGTATAAATTTCAGAAACTTTTGAAAGGATTGGCGCTGGAAATTTGTTGGCCACTGTGAGAGCGCTCAAGCCACTGATCAAGATGCCAGCATGGCGCACGACGTACACGCTCAAGGAAAAGCTCACCGTGCTCGACTCTCTCTCGCATCTCACACAGCGCGCAGCGGCAGAGTAATTTAACGTTCCGCGATGGACGATCCGGCAGTGGTTGGCGAATGAAGCTGCTTTGCGAAGCTTTGCGGGTCCTGTGTCGACACGATCGTTCACGCGTGGGCGGCTGGAGAGCATCCGCTTCTCGAGCGAGCTGCTCCAGTTTATGAAGGATGTTCGTCGACAGGAAAAGGTGCGAACGGTCGCAAGAATGGTTCAGTGCATTCGGTTAATTTTGCTCACTACATGTGTGGTGCGCGTGCAGTTTTTAGAAACACGAACGATGATCACATTCATTAGACGCAACTTCCCTGAGTGGGTCGCCTCCTACCTCGCCGACACACAAAAGAAGAGGCAAGACCAGCGCGGTCAAAGCGCTGTTTCGGCTGCTGCAGCGCTTCGCGCACAGACACGGCTTCTCTCGACGCACTCCGACTCGAGCTCTGGTAAGAATTAACAAAATTGATTACGCTGGCTTCATTTTATTGTATGTATTAATTGTATTCATTTGTGTGCTGAGCAGCAGCGGCAGATCGAACTGAGGAAACACGCGACCGCTTTAGTAGCGACTTCTGTCGCAAGAACATCAATGTTGGGTCGGCGAACATCATCAACATTGACGAGACCGGGGTTTACGTGGACACGCCTCTACGGCGCTGTTGGGCGCTACGTGATGGAGGAAACGCTCGAGTGCGCGAAATGGAGCGCCATTCAGCGAGAATGACCGCTGTTTTGGGGGTGCGAGCCGATTGTACGTTTTTATCAGTTCTCCCACATGAAGCAATGGTTGTATTAACACGAGGGTGTGTGAACGCTCATCTTGTGCAGGTAGGAAACTCCCCACCCTGTTCATCCTACGTGGATCTCCTAACGGGACCATCGTGCAAGACGAGATCTTGCGCTACCCTCCTGGACACTTCTACATCGCGCAGCCAAACGCGTGGATGGATGGTCGAGTGTGGCGCTACTATTTGCGCTATGTAGTTGCGCCACACACCGAAGGACCGTTAGTGCTGCTCCTAGACAACCTCGACTGCCATGTGAGCGAGCAGCCACATGACATTGTCGCACGTGAGCTCTTTTCCACCATCGAGCCTCTGCCTCCCAACTCAACGTCGGTATGTCAGCCTTTGGACGTTGGCCAAATGGGGCCGTTCATGAAAACAGCTGGAGGTAGCGTGGGTAGAGGAAGATAGACTGAGTGAGAGGGCCAGTGCTAGCGAGAAGCGCATCGTGATGGTTTGGCGCGCTGTTCGCGCTTGGCGATGCAGACGGTTAAGTTCGAATGCAGACGGCAGGTCCGAATAGATGATGTTGGGGACCAGCACGATGCACGATGGTGCTGTTGGGGGCGGGTGAATCTGTTGGTGGATGGCGCATAGAATCTGATGCACCGGTAGGCCAGTGGGCACCTTATCTACGGTACTTGCCTCTGGGTCGCACATGTGCGTGGCTTGTACGCTCTCTGACGAGAGAACCGCACTCCACATCATGGGGCAACGTTCAGGTGTCGATGCGTTTAGCTATGACTTTCGCGTCCACAACTCCTTCCTGCCGTGTCTGCAAGCAGCACTTGAGCGTTAGGATGCCAAAGGTGATGAAGCTTTCTGGCTGACCACGAAGGTCAAGACCAAGGTTGAACTCGTGTTCGAGGTTGGAATAAATCAAGGACAACCTCAACTAAATAAATTCGGTTTGATACTAAATAAAAAAATATATATACTGTATACGGTATATTCTTGCAATCCAGTCACTTCACTTGCTTCGCATCACTTTTCTCAAGCCCTTATCATGCTTGCACTCGCTCCGTTCACGAACCTAAACGCACTGTTGACAGTCTTGAGCCAGGGAAGCACAACAACGCAGAAGCACGGGGCGAATCACACCGCCTTCGATCAACTGCCACCCAGTAGCACCGCACTCCAGTTCAAGCGATGGTTGTGTTGGGCCTTCTACTTTTGGCAACGCGATCCGGTGGTGCTTGTTCAGCGGCCTCCGCATTCCTTGCAATCTCGTCTGAAACACGGCCACACGAGGCAAACACGCTCATCGTGACAGGTCGAGCGCGCCAAATTGCCCACAAATCAAATTGGAAAAGCCAAAGACAACTCACGTCAGGACCTGAGGCTCAGGTTGTCACGCAGAATGTGCAGCTGAGCCACATGGTTTTCAAGAGTGCCTCTTCGGCAACCTACAAATCATAAACACGTTTTACTAAATTGGTAATTTAGCACACAGCGTGTTTTGATTTGCACTTTGAATCGAATTTTGTGTGCACTTTGCACAGGCTCCGCGCTCTGCGAACAAAGTCATGTGAACTGTGGACTGACAATCGAGACCACATGATCTCCCAACATGGACAATGTCCACGCCCCACAAGGGTGAGTATATATACGCGCAAGCACAAGAGCGAGCAGCGCAAGGAGCAGCACGCGAGCCAAAGCACCACCTTGGCTTCTTGTCCACCAGCCACAAGTTCGAACATGACAGCAGATCACAGTGCACATCTTCGCAAACTCTGCTTCAGTAGAACGTCTCGGTGCGGTGGTGCTCCGCGTCCTGAGAGCCAGAACGGCCCAATCCAGTTGACACAGAATTTGCAAAGCACACTTGAAATCGTAGGCGAGCAGGTCACCTGCGCGGCTGGCTCACTTGCCAATTCCCCCCTTCTTCCACCCATTCGACAGTATGCGTAGCTTCGCGACAGCCCAGGTGTGGCTCACGCTGCTGGCGCTAAGTCCTTCGACCAGCGCGGCGCCAGCAGACGAGTGGAGCTTCTCGGCCGTCACGTCCGTGAAGGTGCGCGTACAGGGCGACACACCAGTCTGGGACGCAGCCAACAAGAGGTTCGTGTCCGAGTTCGGGTCGACTTTCGCAGAGAAGCACCGCGGTGTGCTGGACACAGTCAACATGGCGGCCGTGGAAGGCGCGTTCAAGTACGTCCAGGCCGAGTGCATCAACAAAGACGCAGTCGTGAACTGCACGCGCAAGAACAACGTGAAGAACGTCGTGTTCTACAAGACGACAGTCGTGCAACCACGGGCGTCGGTCGCGTTCTACCAGAACTACAAGAGCAGCAAAGCGGCGATCGAACACTGTCCATTCATCCCAATGGACGGCGGTCAGTGCACGCCAACAAACGGCGTCTTGCCGACAGTATGCGACCAGTACCTTGGCGTGAACGGCCAGCCGAAGCTTGGGATGTGCGTCGGCGCGACACTGCAAGACAAGGAGAAGCTGGCGCCTTACCCCAACAACTACTGGTTCTCGCACCCAAGCAGCTGCCCCACCAAGGTGTGGAATGCCAAGACAGACGCGTGCCGTGCCGACCAACCAGGAGGACTGTGTCCGTTTGGCGTCAAGCCCGACGGCGTCAAATGCACGTTCAGCTACGAGATTCTCGGCTACGTGAAGCTCGACGACGTGGTCGGGATCACGAGCATGACAAACCCCAAGACTGGCAAGAAGTACGCGGACTATGCCGAGTTTTGCCACGCTGGCGGCGTCGAGTTCAACGTGAAGCCGTCGCTGCTCGGACTGCTATTCAAAGTCGTCGAAACGATCCCATTCTGGCAAAACCCACTAAGCCCATCAGCAAACACGGCGCGCATAACGAAGCTCGTTGAAGCGTACAACAAGGCAGTGGCAGCGACGCCGACGACAAAAGACGGTGGCGTGATGCAGAAGCTCCCGACGATCGCGTCGCTCACGAAAGCGAATCCGCCGTGCTACAAGAACAACGAGCAGTGTGCGACAGCCAAGTTTGGCTGCCGGCGACGGTTCTACTCGCAGATCTGTGAGGTGTGCAGCTTCATCAGCTTTGACTGCGAGATCCGACCGCTGCGTTACAAGTTCCCAAAGCTCACAGTCAACGGATCGACCAACTCAGCACGACAATCGACAAGTGTGCGAAGAGCGAGGGTGTGAGGGCTGTCGTGGGGGGGCACAGTGATTAGTGGCAATGGTCGTAAGCAAGCTCGTTGTAGGACAGTAGAAGGACTGCAGGGTGGCAAGCTGGCTCGCTATAGCAGGAGGTCATGACGGAATGAAGAAGGCGAAGTGCGCACGAGAAAGATGATGTTTGCGACTCTCGAAAGTTTGGGGTCTTGGAAATGACTGCGATCTGCTCCGTATCGATCTGTGGCACCTGGTCATCATGCCCACCCCTCTCTTACGCATGTGGCTGTGGTCGACTAGAAACACCAGACGGAGGGCGTGGAAAATTCTGTCGTGATTGACACGAGGAACGCGCACCTTGAACAAGTTGCTGGGAAGACCCCAAGGTTTTTTTCTCGATCGAATACAATACCTGGCTTGCGGCTTGGCAAACACGAAGGTTTCAAGAAGGTCAACCACCTTCAGGTTGTTCGGTGTATGATACCTGATACCTGATACCGGCTGTGTATCCATTCCAAGTGAACCGGCTTCCGATCCATTCAGAACAAATACGAAAAATATCAGAGCTTGACTGACTTCGCGGCTCGACTTGCGAAAGAGAGAGAGCGACTTCGTGGAAACGCCACCTCGGACCTCCTGTCCACGCTCGTCGTCGCCAGTACGAGCAGGCGATTGCTTGACAGGCCGTCGCTGTCGTCCCCATGACGCGTGCTGGGTTTGCTTGTCGCGTTTAGCGCGCCGATCCAATCCGATCCAAGTTGTGTACGTTGACTGTGACGGACTGGTTCATTTTTGCCTGAGACCGCTTTCCAACACCTCGCTTGTTTGTTGGGCAAGGGAGCGAGTGTGGTACAGTGCGCAGGAGTTCAACGCGACGCTTTCGTCCCTCCTTCCCTCCCTCCTGTCCTTCGCTGTCGGGTTTCAATACACACATGTCTAGGTGGGCGGAAGGACACTCACGCTCTATCTTCTCTCAAACGCTGAAGCACTGATGCAGCAGCAGCTGAGTCCCTTGCGTCCATACTAAACCTGCTGTCTGCCAGCAGCTCCCTTCGTTCATTATACCATTTCAGAACTTGCAGGCTCTCGCTCACCCACGTCAGGACGAGGACGAGGACGAGGGAGAAGAGGTCGCCAGCAGCACTCTCCCTGCCCGTCCCACGCCCGACACTTCCAGTCTTCCAGCCTTCCAATGAAACTCTCATCATCCATCACACTTGGGGTGCTCGCGCTGCTGCTCGCGACCGCGAACGCAGACGTGAACTGCAAGGTCTCGAACGGGAAGTCACCAGCTCAGGCCGGAACGGGTGACAGGAGCGACAGCAACAGTGCTGCTAGTGAGGGCTCGAGTCCGTATGTGAAGACTTTCAGTTCCTCCTCTAGCAGCTCCAGTCTGCCTATCAGCAACAGCGATAGCGCATCACATTCTGGAAGCTTCGCGAGCAACTACGGCGAAGAAGACGACGCCAGCAGCTCAAGTGACTCGAGTGGAAGTCTCTCTGGGAGTGATCTGTTTGACTCGAGCAGTGCCGGCTCCGATACGTCTGATACTGCGAGCGACGCAAGCGGTGTCGAGTCTGACGACTCCAGCGCCAGCTTCTCTGGCAATGGTTACGACGCCTCTGATAGCCCTGAGTCGTCGTCCAATGACGCAGACACTGTCGACTCAGACGCCTCCAGCTCCGACGCCTCCGGCTCTAGCATCCCGACTAACGTATACAACGACGACTTCAACAGCAGTAGCTCTGCTGACGACGACACCGACACCGACACCAGCAGTTCCGACGACAACGTCTACAACGACACCGACAGCAGTAGCTCAGCTAACGACGACACTGACGAGAACGACGCCACCACCACCAACGACAGCGGCAGTGTCGCTTCGTGGCGCTTCCAGGCGGTCAAGTCGGCGAAAGTGCGCGTGCAGGGCGACAAGCCCGTGTGGAACCCGCTCAACCAGCGCTTCGTGTCGTCGTACGGGAGCTCGTTCGACGCGCAGTACCTCGGTGTGACGGACACAGTCAACATGGCGGCCGTCGAAGGCGCGTTCAAGTACGTCCAGGCCGAGTGCATTAACGCGAGCGCGGTCGTGAACTGCCAGCGCAAGAACAAGATCAAGTACGTCGTGTTCTACGAGACGACCGTCGTGCAGCCACGAGCGGCCATGGCGTTCTACCAGCACGACAAGGCCGACACGGCAGCGATCGAGTACTGTCCGTTCATCCCAATGGACGGCGGCCAGTGCACGCCGACGAACGGGGTGCTACCGAAAGCGTGCGACCAGTACGTTGGTGCGAACGGCCAGCCAAAGCTCGGGATGTGTGTC
The DNA here is from genome assembly GCA_023334115.1 of Globisporangium megalacanthum. NCBI lineage: Eukaryota > Oomycota > Peronosporomycetes > Pythiales > Pythiaceae > Globisporangium > Globisporangium megalacanthum. Next base: position 7,113 of record JAASGD010000614.1, read on the forward strand.
GGCGGCTCGCTGCAGGACTCAGACGTCTTGGCGCCGTACCCTAACAACTACTGGTTCTCGTACCCCAACAGCTGCCCCACCAAGGTGTGGAACGACAAGACGGGCGACTGCCGCCTGCTGCAGCCTGGCGGACTCTGTCCGCTCGGGGCCGAGCCCGACGGCGTCGTCTGCACGTTCTCGTACAAGGTCCTTGGGTACGTGAAGCTCGACGACGTAGTCGGGATCACGAGCATGACGAACCCTAAGACTGGCAAGACGTACGCTGACTATGCCGAGTTCTGCCACGCTGGCGGCGTCGAGTACAACGTGCACTTGTCCGGCGGCGAGCTGTCGGTCGACGAGACGATCCCGTTCTGGAGCGACCCAGCGGACCGGATGCGAAATCAGGAGCGCGTGAAGGCGCTTGTCGCAACGTACAATGCAGCGGTTCAGACGCACCCGACGACCGAGGACGGTGGCACGATGGAGCCGCTGCCGAGCGTCCAGGCGCTCACGAAAGCGAACCCGCACTGCTACGAGAACAACCAGCGGTGTGCGACGGCCACGTTTGGCTGTCGTCGCACGCTTTACTCCCAGATCTGTGGCGTGTGTACGGAAGCAGCCGCGGACTGTGTTGTCAAGCCGGTTGGGTTCTCGTTCCCGTCGCTAACGTCGTTGCTACCGTAGTCGCACTGTCGATATACACGTCCAGAGTCAATAGAGTTGGGGTGTGGGTTCATGGGCACGTCTGGAGACTTCCAGTCATCGCGACAGGAAGGCAAGGGACAAGATAGTCGACACTCCATGGTCGCGGCGCCACGTAAACGACACTGCAGGTATGCATGGCGTTGCGTAGAGTGTACTGTACTTACTGTAGATACCGGTAACTCAAGTGTTCAAGTACGACCGGTGGAGGTCCTGTGGAACTGAAAATCAGCAGAAGTTGGGTCTGTACTGAACCTACTCGATAAAGTACGCCTGACATCATCATGTTCTCTTTGTTTTTATCACTACAGGACGCCAGCCACCACCATCTCAGCACACCAGCACTTCCACCAAGAGCTCCAGTCCGACGATGACTGTGCGTGGACGCCTCCAGCAGCCGCCACGACGTCGCCAAGCGGTCGTTGGCACGCTCGCACTGTTCGCGCTTCTGCTGCTCGGGCTTCTGCCTGGCGGCTGGCAAGCAGCGCTCGTGGTACTCATCCTCGCGCTGCCTGTCATCGGCTTCTTCGCGTGGGTCTTCCAACAGCAGCAGTACCACGGCGTCACGTACGTCCGCCTCTGTGTCAGCTCTGTCTACACTACGTAACACGCCTTTCTAACGTCCGTCTGTGGCTCTTCTAGCGACCAAGAGCTCAAGCAAGTAGCGCTCTGCTTCGCAGCCGGCGTGTTCCCAGCGCCACTGCTTGCGATGCTCGCAGAGTCGCTCCTCGTGCCGCTCTGGGCGTTCGTGTGCTTCTACGACCAGCGCGAGTCGCTCACTACGCAGCTGCATGAGCTCTGGGACACGCCCGCCGACGCTGCGAGCGCCAGTGCCGACACTACGGGCTCCCAAGCGACAGCGACAGTGCCGCACGCGTCCCGACTGGCGGACGTCCTCCTTCAGCTCGACGTGCACAAGACCGTCGGGTACTACGTCTTCCTAGTCGCGCTCGCGTTTAGCGTCGCAGCGCTCGTGGAAGAGGCCGTGAAGCTCTGGGTCGTCGCGGGCACAGGCTGTCGTTGTACCAAGTCGACGCCCCCGTCTTCCCTTAAGCCGACACGGAGCGGTGGGCCGTGCGACCCGAGCCGCCTGCTCTTTCAGCACCCGCGGCACTCGAGCCACGCGATCGTCGTGTTCATGGGCGTCACGGCCGCGGCGCTTGGGTTCGCCGTCTTTGAGAACGTTGGCTACGTCCTCGGCACTGCTGCTGGACGCGACCGCGTCGTCGCTGCGCTCTTGCGGACAAGCGTGAGCGCGCCACTCCACAGCATCTGTGGCGGCATCACGGGCGTCCGGCTCGCCCAGCAGCTCGAGCGACGCCGTCGAGGGACTACTGGCAACAGTGTCGCGAGGAATGCGACGAACGAAACGAAGCGGACAGCGGCCCAGGACCTCGCGCAGTGGCGCACGAAACTCACCGTCCTCGCGCCGTCGATCGGTGTCCACGGCGCGTTCGACTTGTACGTGCTGCTCGTCGCGTCGCTCGTGACCGACGAGATGGTCGCAGCCCACCCGACAAAGTACGGGGTCGTGGTCCCCGCAGTCGGGGTTGGTGGGCTCCTGGTCGGCGCGTTCGTGTTCCTGCGCCAGAGTCTCCACGCGATGGAGCACCAGATGAACGCGGGACGGTACATTCAAGTCGCCGTCGACCTCGAGTCGGGACGCCGTGTCGGCGTAAGCGACAGCGACAGCGACAGCGACAGCGACAGTGACGACGATGCGTTTGACGACAGGGGTGGGGCGAACGACGCGGGTCGAGGCGGCACTGGCGCTCCACGCAAGACACGGTCCGTCTTTAACGTCTAAGCACCAGCCAGCCACAGCTTGTTACGCTGCTAGTACGTTCATAGATCAGGCCAATCGTTCTCCACGCTGACGCTTGACCTTCGCGAGTCCTTCGCACTCTCTCGTCCCCACACGTCGCGTGCGACGAGAGCGATCTGATCTTGTCGCACGGGACGCGGCGTCCACTTATAATAGTGGCGATCGTTCTATTTCGAGTCGGATCGGACCGTCCTCGAGGCTCTGACCTGCTGGGAGCTGGGAGCTTCTTCCCTTGGGCTCCCCACCCTCTCTCTCATTCTTCCACTCGCGCTCTTCCAAGCACCTTCTCAACCAGCTCTCAGCTCCCCATACGATGCAGTTCGAGCCACCAACGAAACCGACCGACGTCAGCGTCTCGATCGGCGACGCGACCAGCTCGAGCCCCGGCACGGACCACAACGGCCTCGTCACTGGCCGCTGGAAGACCGGCATCTTTGGCTTCACGGATTCGCTCGTGCCCAACGGTGCGACCCGTCCGTTCCCCTTCCTAGCACTCTACTCTAGCTCTGGATGCCTCCCCACTAACTCGCTTCACTGTCGTCCAGGCGTCATGTCGTGCTGCTGCTCGGGCGTCGTCGTGGCGCAGGTCGCGTCTCGAGTCGGACTCGTTCCGTTCAACCACGCGATCGGCGCGTTCGCGGCGCTCTACTTCGTCGCGTTTGTCGCCGTCGTGTCGGACGCCGACTTCTTCGAAGTGCTCGCGTGGCTCGGCGCCATCGCTGCGCTGCTCGCGTGCACGCGCTTGCGCTGGCGCCTCCGGACGCTCTTCTCAATCCCCGGGTCGCCGCTCGAGGACCTCGCGCTCTCGCTCTGCTGCGGCTGCTGCTCGATCGCGCAGATGGCGTCCCACGTCGAGTCGTACGAGCCCGGCGTGTTCGCCTTCACCCCGCGTGCAACGCTCGAAGGCTATGCGAGCTAAGCCGTCGCACGAAAGCGCTTCAAACGGATGTGGCGGGCTCCATTCTGCCCCCGCCCCACATCTTATAAACACGATCCATCCATGCTTCCTTCCTCCATGCCTCCGTGTCGGCGTTCCCACTCAGAACGTCGAGAATGCCGAATGCTCACTTGACCTGCTTGCCTATCAGCAGACCTGTACCGTTCTGACTTCCGTGTCGTTGTGAGGAGTTCCGACGGAAGCTGTTGGTCGGTCCATCAGGACGTGGAGGATGCAGTCGAGGACTGGGATCTGGGTAAAGTCCGGACCACCTACTTTCCTGTAAACATAGATCAGCTAAGTTTGCCGTCGGTAAGGCTTGAAAGCGCCGATTGCGCGGCTGCTTCGGTCACCCCCTAGAGCGCGAGAACACGTGACGTCCTGGATCCAATCAAGTGTTCCGTTGGTCGTGCCGACGTTCACCAAATGAACGCCTCGACACGGTTCCCAAGGACCGCACCGCTGCCGCGTCCCACGTACGCGGTGTCGCCCAAGACGAAGGCCTCCAACTCGCGCCACGTCTTCTTGTCGCACTCGGACACGGAAGACAGCGAATGGGAGCATCGAGACCACCACTCTGCAACAGCCTCCTCCCGACGAGCTCCCAGCCACACGACGAGCCACAACGACAGTGCGCTGTCGCCAGAGCGACCGCAGTCGATTGCTCAAAAGTGCCAGCAAACGCACCGCCTCGAGCTCGAGAGGACCACCAGTGGGAAGACGCCACAGCCAGTGAGCCATGACCCATGTGCGAACGAGAGCCCGAACGCTTGGTTCCAGCGCATCATGAGAGCAAAGCAGCTCTCGCCGCTCGATCTCTGCGACCTCTTCTCGTACGGCGACGCGCGCAGACACCAGACCGTGCCACTGAGCCACGTGTGCGACGTCCTGTTCGCACTCGACCCAAAGGTTGCTGCACGCGGCCACGACCCCGTGACGCCCGAGATGGAAGCGTTCCTGTACGCGTTCGCGTTCGAGGACGACGACAGCGACAGCACCGGTCGCGGCACTGAGCGGGAGATTGTCGTGAGCGTGAAAGACGCACTGCGGTCGCTCGATATCTGGCGCTCCAGCGTCGTGTCGCCGTCTCCAGCACTCAGTACGACCGACGAACCTGCGCTGACCATGTCGCCTGCCAAGAGCGCCGTGCTTGAAGCCAAGAACAAGCAGCTCCAGAGCGTCATCGCGAGCCTCCAGAGCGCGAACGTGCGGCTGAGCCAACAGCTGGACGACGCCGCGCGACAGCAGCAGTCGGCAGCGTCGACCACTGCTCCTCGCTCTCTGCAGCCGACGCGAGCCAAGCCATTTCAAGCACCGTCCACGTCACTCAACAGCATGTTCTTAGGCTCGTCGTCGTCAGTGTCGTCCGCGTCTGAGAGGCCAGCATTGCACGCAACGAGCGCGGTCGCGAACCAGCACGAGGACGCACTCGTCGAGATCGCGAACCGCCTCCAGTAGTGCGTGTGCTGTGTGCTGTGTGCTGTGTGCTGTGTGCTGTGTGCTGTGTGTCTCGCGTCTTCGGTTGTCCAACTCTAGCGGTGCTGACGTCTCTCGCATCATTGTCGCGCCTGCAGCTCGGGTGTCAAGCGCCTCGAAGAGCTGTTGGTCCAAGGCGACAGGTCGCTGTCTGTCGTCTCCAACGACGCAGCAGCAACCGCAGTGTCGACGCCCCCGCGCGGCTTTGTGACACTCAGACAGCTCCGGTGGCTGCTCGCTGAGCACTTTCACCTCGCCATCACTGAGACAGAGCTCATGGAGAGCTGTCTCGGTATGAACTTTAGCACGCACGCAACGCTGGACTATCGCGAGTTCGTGCACGTGCTGCTCGACATCCTCGTCTACGCGTTCCCAGCGGCGTCCTCTGCACGCAAACAGCCGCTCTACGAGCGTATCCACGCGTACTTTGACTCAGGCTTTGGTACCAGACCTGGCACCAGCGACAAGCGGCACCACCGCGAGGTGCTCGCACGCCTCTGCGAAAAGTACGACCTCGCACGCGACCGCCACCTCTCGGTAACCGACATCATGCGCGTGTTATACCAGGACCTCCCGACGCTCCACGCCATCGGCCTGGCGTTCCCGCTGCCCCAACAGGACGCACTGTGCGTTCTCCAGCCGTTCGTGTGCGAGCTGACAACACCGACAACTGGAGGCGAGGACGCCACTACGTCAAGAACGACCACGAGCGGCGTCGTGAGCTACCCCGAGCTTGTCGAAGCGCTCTTTCCCGACATGGGGAACGACACTCAGGACGCGCATGGGGCGACGCCAACGCCAGATGATGAGCATCCGGCGCTGACGTGGGCGTTCTGGGCGAAGCTGCGCAAAGCGCTCTGTGGTGGGAACCTCGCGCTGGAGCCCACAGTCCACGCGCAGCTGTGCAAGATCTTCAAGAAGCTCGACCCGGCCCCCCGCCGTTTCCTCGTCTCCCACCGCACGTTTGCTCGCGTCCTCGACCAGCACGTAGGTACCACCGAGCTGGACGCGCTCGCGTCAGCACTGACAATCAACCAGACGAGTGGCAGCGGATCCAGCGCCGACGCGAAGCGTCCGAAGTCAAAGCCACCGGCCATATCGCCACCGCCAGTCCCCCTCCTGCGCTTCGACGTGTTCATGAAGCTCGTGTTCGGCGCGCCAGCGTTGCAAGACGCGGCGTTTCTGCGCCACCACGTCGTCGCGACACTCGCGCTGAACGAGACGCGGATCCGAGCGCGCGTCGCAGAGCTGCTGCTGCAGCGTGGGGGCGACTGGAAACTGTCGCCGTCCGCGCTGTTTGCACTGCTTACGAGCGACAACAAGCGTCCAACGCATTTGAACGCGAACGAGGCGGCGCCGTCGTCGCCCCCACGGGAGCTTACAATCGCAGAGTCGCTGTACCTCTTCGCCCTCCTCGACGACGACCACGCGGGGCGGATTGAACTCAAGACGCTGTGGACGTTCCTCACGACCGAGTGCGACCGAACGCGCGAGCGACCCGGCGACAGCCAGCGACCGTGTCGTCGCACCATCACGCTCGAGAGCACGCGGCAGACGCTCGTGCGGTGCATGGACGCGTACGACCTCGAGCACGCACTTGTGGGGTTTAAGACCGGCCCCCACAGCGGCCGCATCTCGCAGGACGAGCTCTTGAAAACGATCGACCGCATGTTTGCAGCACTCGGTCTCGACACGCACAGCTGCGCGACCCTCGACCCCGCGAGTCTCCAGCAGCTCCTCGCGACGATCGCTGTCGAGACAAATGACGCGGACCCAGAGCTGCTCCAGTCCGGTCGCCTGCACCTCCCGATCGCAGTCGACGCGTTCTTTGACGCGCTCTTTGACTGGGACGCAGTCGCCCGCGCGTTGAAGCTCCCTCAGCACCTTGTCGAAGCGAAGCGAGCGCTCGAACTCTTTGACTGGCACAAAAACGGGAGTGTCTCGCTCGAGGACTGGAACCGGGCGTGGCGCGTTGCGTGTCCAGGCAGTGCGAGAGAGGGCATGGCTGAGTGGGAGCGCCACGTGCTCCAGCGACGGTTCCCAGCCACTGCTGGCTGTCGTGGGTCGCGTCCGCGCAAGGAGAAGAGGGCAAACGACGCGAGTGGGATTGACTATGCGCGGCTACTAGTGCACCTCTTGGACGCCCAGCAACAGCGTGCTCGCGAGCGCCTGAAAGAGGCTGTCGTCGCCCACTTTCGAGGTCTCTGGGCCGCTTCGAGCGGCCGCAAGAAGCTGCTGTCGGCACTTCGTGCTGAAACGCTCTTCCGACAGATCGACACGGACGACAAAGGCCACTTTAACATGCGAGACCTCCACGTGTACTTGACGAACACACTGTCCGAGACCGACAGGAAGGACGACAACGGAGGCGAACTGTCGCTCGAGAACGTGACTGCGGTGGCGCAGGTGCTCGGACTCGCCACTGGCAGTCGCGACAGCGACAGGAGTGCGACAGCGACGACAGTGACGCGCACGCGCTTCCACGATGTACTCCAGTCTATCGCGCGTCTGCCGTCGCCTCTGTCGGCGCTTCCGATGGACTGCTGCTCGTCGCCTCGCAAGCGTCCGAACCCTCGCGTCGTCACGAACCTGCGCGAGCTCGAGCTCGTGGTCCTCACGATCTGTCGCGACGTTGCGAGCGACGGTAGCGTCGTTCTGCCGACACGAGCGTTCCGATACTTGTCGGGAGCCAGCAGTCCCGACCGCCGAACGTCCAGACGTCGCTCCCAGTCTCCGACGCTGAAACGCGGCACCTCTCGCTCCCGATCGCCAGCGCGATCCCAACCCGGGGATGCCAGGACAGCGGGGCGACAGGCGACAGCAGCGCTCAAGCCCCTCACAGCCGCCAGGCTCCAGCGTGTGCTGCTCGAGCGCCACGAACTCCGTGTCTCGACACTGATCGTGTCGCAGTTCTTTGAGCACATTGGCGCCAGCTCAGCGTCGGATCTCGAGCTGCTGGCGTTCGCACAGTGGGTCGCGCCACTGACTGTCGCGACAGAGGCGACAGTGCGTGCTGTCGCGCGACAGATGGTCGTGCGCAGTAAGGGCGGCGGTGGGCGAGTCGACCTCGACCGGTTCCTTGCGCAGCTGCACCGGAAGCTCCTGGACGCCCCCGAGTTCTCAGTGTATGCAGACGACAGCAGCAGTGGCGCGTCGACAGCTCGTCGCGTGTCGCCGACGCTGCTGCTGAGTAAACTCAAGCTACTGAGCATCCCGCTCACGCGCCATGCGATGGACGCACTCCGACGGCACTTTGGGATGGAGGAGGACACGGAGGTCGACGTCGCGCTCTTCCTGGAGCGGATCGTCGAACTGAGTGCGCAGCTGGGGTCAGGAGAGTAGGTAGAGCGTATAGAGAGTAGGTAGTAGCCATCATAAGAGGACGCATAGAGAGGCGTCCTCAGCACTGTCGGTCGCATGGGCTTGCAGAGTGGAGGTTCAATGGCTTTGGTGGCGCTAGTCGCTCACGCGCGCTTGTGACGGCTGGCGCTCGTGTCGTTCCCCACGGGTGGCTTGATGGTCACCGCGAGAAACGACGGGAGGCGGTTCGAGTTGCTCGCGTTAAAGCCCGCGCCTGTCGCCTGCAGCGCTTCGGGGCGAAGAATCCCCGACTCGTGGTCGAAGCGCTTGTACTGACCGTTGCTGCGTTGACAGCACACGTGACGAGTTAGAACCCGAGCGCACGCAACAGTCGACAGCCGACAGCCGACAGTCGATCACGTACTAGAAGCAGAAGACGACAAACGTGACGAGCAGGAGGGCGACCATGATCCACTCGGGGGTCGCGTAGAAGTAGCGACCCGGGACGTGGCCGGTCGCGTCGTCCGTGTGCGTGCGTCGGAGGACACTGAGTCCTGGCACCAAGAGCGCCGACAGGAAGTTCCCACAGAGCTGCTGGAGCGCTGCGACCGTCGCTTCGCTCGTCGGGAACGCGCACTCGACGCCGAGTTCGAGCACAATCGGCTGGAGTGGACCGAGGAACGCACCGACGGCCAAGAGACTCGCGAACGTCGCGAGCACACTCGTACTTAACGAGAGCTTGAACGCTGCGAGCGACGCCGCGGTGAGCACGAGACAGAGCTGCATCGCTCGCTTGTGCGTGCGCTGGCGGTCGACGTACTGGGACAGGAGCTGGCCGCCCACGAGCGAGCTCACGACGAACGCAGCGCCAATCCCGCCGACTTGCGGCTTCGAGAACCCGTCGGTGCTCAAGAACTTGCCGAGGAGCGCTGACATGGCGTTCAGGACGCACTCCGCAACGGAGAACGCCACCACTGTGTGCCAGAAGCCGTCGTGCATGAACGCATTGCCCCACTGCGTCCAGTCGTACTCGTCCTGGAGCTGTACGTCCGAGACGATCGACTCGGCGTCCGCACTCGCGAGCACGGACGCTGGGAAGGACTGAAACGCCACGTACGCGACCGCTGCGCTTCCAATTGCCAGCGCTGCGATCGCCAGGTTCCAGGTCGGGAGCGCGCTCGCGTCGTGGACGACGAACGGCGCAGTGAGGTACACAGCCGCGGTGCCAAGTGCGTTCGCGTTCACTGCGATGCTCGTCGCGGTCGCTCGGAGCGACGGTGGAAACCAGTTGGCGGAGAGCACAGGCGGAGAGTTGACCATGAACGGCATGGCGACGGACGCGATGACTTGGCCGAGCAGCGTTAAGTGCGCTTCTGTCGCTGCGTCGCTTGTGAACGTCGCGACGTAGCGGACGAGCGCTCCGAGGGCTTGAAGCAGTGCTCCAAGGAGGACGCCAAAGCGCAGTCCTTTCTTGTCCATGAGCCACGAGCCGATGAACGAGCAGGGGATGTACGAGACAAAGTAGACGGTGATGAGCTCGGTCGAGTGGAGCTAAGAGAGAGAGAGGGGGGGGTGAGTGTGGTGAGGACGGAAGGACGGAAGGGAGGAGGAAGGGAACGCACGTGCTGGTCCCAGCGGCTCTCGACGATGCTCGCAATGGGCGCGTACGAGTAGCAGATGCCCTGGTTGAGGCCCGAGAGGAGCGAGAGGATGGCGACCATGAGCCACTTGCGGTACGCGGGGTCCCGCGGCGCTGCGCGTGGCTTGAGAGGCACGAAGGTGCCGTAGTCTGCCAGGGCGGTTGTGAGATACTGAGATCAAGTGCATCGCATCGCTCGGCCACGGATCGATAGAGAGACAGCGGGAAGCTGCACACACGCACCGCTGTCGTCGTCTTCCATTGAGCTGCGCTCTTTCTCTCTCTCTCTCTCTGTATGCGCTCTCTTTGGTTGAATGGGCCACGACTGACGTCCGTTTCACGTCGTGAGCCGCAGATTCCAAGATGAAGCGGCGTGAATCTTTTGCTGATTTGATAGTGCAAAAACCGAGTGAGTGGTGTTGGAACTGGAGGTGGAAGCCACTTTGGAGAAAGGTTGGTCATGAGGGTCAACACGTGTCGTTACGGTGCTCGCAGAGACGCGGTTGGTTGGTTGGTGGAGGTGGAGGAGGTGGAGGTGGAGGTCGCGACGACACGATGGTGTCGTTGCTCCTGTGGGTGGGTGTTGAAGGAGTTTGAAGCAAGACTGGCAAAGATTAGGACGAGACCAACCATAGACTTTACGCGGGTTTGCGAATGGAATAGTACATAGTTTAGTGAGTATAAATGCTTTATTTGCGGGTTGTATAGGATTTGTAAAGGAATATTGTGGTGGTCTGGTGGAGTATCCGTTGGTTGGACAGGAAATCTATTCCGGTGGTTAGATGTTCCTAAGTTTGGTATGCAAGTAGGAAGGTGCTCGGCTCTTTGCCACCTCCCCGGTCGGCTACGTCGTTCGCCATGAGCGTTTGGACCATCCGGTACCGTGCCAGGTCAGGTCCCCGCTCGTTCGTCTCCATCGTGTGGCTGCCTTTCCCGTCCATCGCGATGTTGGCCAAATGGTCGGCCATCTTGTTCTTCTCCCTCCTGACGTGCTCCCAGGTTACCCATCCGAACTCCCTGCTGATTGTTTCGATTCGTTCGCGCTCTCCTGCAGTCCGGTCGCCTTCACCGTTGCTCTGCCGACTGGTGGAGTATCCGTACTCAGCACTCAACGCGATCACCAACTTGAAGTCGGATGAACTTGGAGAGAAGTTCGATAGCCGCCGTGCTTTCAGGACTCCACAGACTGGAAATCCGACGTGTGCCTTGCACCGCTTCCGACGTCGGTGCTACTCGAGGTCGACTCGCGTCGGATCCCGTTCGAAGCATCGCGGAGCTCCGACATTCGACGTCGAGTTCGCGTCAATCATCTTCGTCTGCTTGACGAGTATCGGAGCTGGATATCGGAGCTGGGATACGCGATCTCGATACACTCGCAGTCAACGGCAGCAGCCGCCCGGTCTCGTGGTGGAAGGCTTGTACTGGCCGTTACTACGGATCAGCACGAGCGAACGAGCGAGCGTCAGTCTTCAGACAGCGCTCAACGTCCGACAATCCATGGTTGGCTGCTGTTCAACGTACTAGAAGAGGAACGACGCGAACGTGGCGGTCATGAGGAGCGCCATCAACCGCTCTGGACTCCCGTAGAAGCACTGGTGCGGCACACAGCCGCTTGCGTCCGCGAACGACCGGCGTAATGCACTCAATCCCGGCACGAGCACTGCCGACAGGAGGTTCCCACAGAGCTGCTGGAGTGCTGCGACCGTCGCCTCGCTTGTCGGGAATGCACACTCGACCCCAAGTTCGAGCGCTACGGGCTGCAGCGGACCGAGGAACACACCAACTGCCAGTAGACTCGCAAACATGAGCATGCCGTTGACGCTGAGTGTGAGCTTGAACGTTGCCAGGGTGACCGCAGTCAGTGCGAGGCAGAGTCGCATTGCCTGCGTATGCTTGCGCTTGCGGTCGACTAGGAGATGACGTGGCCGCCGACAAGGGTGCTCGCGATGAACGCAGCGCCAATCCCGCCGACCTCTGGCTTTGAGTACCCTTCTGCGCGCAAGAACACGCCAAGTAGCGCTGACATGGCGTTCAGGACGCACTCCGCAACGGAGAACGCCACCACTGTGTGCCAGAAGCCGTCGTGCATGAACGCATTGCCCCACTGCGTCCAGTCGTACTC
>JAASGD010000615.1:0-19088 GCA_023334115.1 Globisporangium megalacanthum
AGCTGGATCGAGTTGGGCTGGTGGCTCTTGGCCGTGAGCCCCGTGTCGACCACGAAGCTCATGAACTCGTCCCACTCCATGGACCCGTCGCCATTGAGGTCGATCTGCGCAAAGAGCTCGCACAGGTTCGCGACGAGCTGCTGCTCCGAGAGGTTTCGTAGCCGCGCGTTCTCAGCGCTCACGGGGCTGCTCTGGACGAACTTGACCATCACGACGACGAACTCGGCGATCGCGAGCCCTTTGCCCTTCATCTGGAACTCTTTCCGCAGTGCGCTGACCTGCGGCCGGGCCAGGTTGCATCGTCAGCCGACCCATTCCATTCATTCAGTTAGGTACGAATACGACTACAGGAGCTCGCGACGACACCTTTGCCGTGTCCATCATCATCATGATGTCCATCGTGAAGCCCTTCTCCGGGTCGTGTTCGTACGGCCGCACATTCGTGTTCGCGAGGCTGTCGTGACAGATAGGACACCAGTGTGAGAAGAGCGCTCCAACGGAGACTTTAAGTTTAGATGTGAACACCACGAGTGCGACGCACGCACGGAGCCACCTCCGTCAGGAACGCGCGCGTCATGCTTGATGAAGGCGGGCTTCGTGGTATCAACGACGCTTCACGATTTCGATTGGTATCAACACTTTCTTGCGTTTGATACCCCAAATTCGAAGTGGGTATCACACTCACACTCTTGACAGCGCCACCGAGCTTCCCGCACGCCGTAAGCGAGCTGCGAATCCAGCGCTGCGTCCGTCGCTTCCAGCAGCTTCAGCACCACCGTGCGCTCGTGGCGCAAGCGACACGAGAGCGGGAGCAGCGCGTCGTGACAGCCCGGGACTTGTGCGTCGGCGTGCGACGAGGCGAAGCGGCACGACATGCAGGTGTGCAGTGCAATCAGTGGCTTTCCGCGTGTACGTACAGTGATGAACGAACGCACTCATGTATGTCTGCGCAAGAAGGAGGCTCGCGCGAGTCGCGGTGAGGGCGTGAACAAGCAGTTCCTCGCCAGCACCATCCGGGGGTACGTACGTCACCAGTGGAGATGCGGAGACCGCCGCCTTCTTGTGTGTGAATGTGCTCACCACGTGCGCCTGTGACTCGTGTTAACTCACCGCAGAGTGGACGAACACAACCGCCGCCATGTCCGTACACTGTCTTAAAGCCCTTCCCATTTCTCCTATTGTGAACGAACGACTGACTGACAAACACTCTGTGGGAGCAGGAAGAAGGCGCGCTCTGGAGACTCCGGGAGCTCGAGAGCAAGCGTCGTAAGCGTCCATCAGCTCACCGAAGCCGAAGCCGAAGTCGAGACCGTCACACGAGACGACGGAGGGCTCGTCACGCCTCCAGGAGCCACAGTACGGAGCGCCACTCCTCTCGTCCTAATCGCAGTGCGAGCCGACGTCGGAAGCGCCGCTCCGAGGCGGAGAACGCACCAAAGGCGGACGAAGTGAGAGAGGGACGCGCGTACTGGGCAGCGAAGAAAGCGGCGGCCACTGAGCGGATGTGGGAGACGCTGCACGCGAGTCGGAACCTCTCGGTCGCGAACGCCCCCGAGTTCGTCAGCAGTTCCGATGATGACGGCAGCCACACGAAGCATCGCTCGCCACGGTGGTCGTCGTCGTCCGAGAGCGACAGCCACAAGAAGCCCAAGAAGCTCAAGAAGAAGCTCAAGAAGAAGAAGAAGACGAGCAAGAAGAGAGACGAGTCGAGTGGCTCGTGAGGACGAGAGAGAGAGAGGAAGTGAGACTTGTTCTTCACCTTCCTCCTCTTGATCATCACCATCACCCCATCCTTCTTCTTCTTCTGTTGTTAGCTCCACGTGGCGACCGCTTGGTACGTGGCAAAGAGCATCGTGAGCGCTCCGATCCCAATCACCACGGCGTTGAGTGCGTGGCCATTGTTCACGAGCCTGTTGGAAAGAGTAAGAATGAGAGTAAGAATGAGAGAGAGAATGAGAGAGAGAATGAGAGAGACCGACCGACCACCACACGCACTTGGAGTGGAAGAGACACGGGTAGATGAACGCAAGCGGCACGGAGCAGAAGCCGCCAATGAGCGCCACAAAGTTGTCGAGCTGTCTCCAGTCCCAGTCCCAGCGTCAGTGTCCAACCAGCCAGCCAACCAGCCAGCCAATCAACCAATCACCGACTCGGATCCGTACCTGGTCCTTGCCAAAGTACGCGATCGCCGCCGTGAGACACACGAGCGCAAAGCGGAACGCGTTCTTCTGCCAGCGCCAGTAGCCTTTCACCCGCCGGTGGGCAAAGACGTAGCTCTCGAGGATCTTCACGACCGGGTAGAGCATGAGCGGGTACGTGAGCACGAGCGCGAGCGAGTACGTGAGCTGGACGGCCATGGTCGCGCCGCTCACCGTCGCTGGCGGGAGGTTGAGCGTCACGACGGACTGCGTCTCGCGTCCAAACGCCGCGTAGACGAGGCCAGCAAAGAGCGAGAAGAGCGCGACGAGGAAGAGGATCGACGTCGCGAGGAGACGGGGGAACTGCGGCTGCGTCTTGGGGTCCATGGCGTCGTAGATGGGCAAGACGAGGCCAATGCCTTCAAAGCAGTAGACCGCCGTGCCGAGGAACAGCGCCCAGCTCTCGGCGTTAAAGTTCACCCACGTCGCAGGGCGATGCGACGTCTCGAGCACGCGGGCGCTGTAGCCCATGATGTAGACGAGCCCAAAGAGAATGAGGACGTCGGCGACGACGTTCGTGAGCGCAAAGTACTCGAGCCGACGGACCCACGTGAGTGGCGTGTAGAGCGGGACTTGGAGCACGAGGAGCGTCCAGGACGCCACGTCCCACGTCGGCAAGAGCGGCGCGAGGAGCTCGCCGACGTTCTGCTCGACGAAAATGAGGTACGAGCAGCAGAAGCCGAGCTGGGACAGCACGAGCGACACGTTCACAGCCACGCGGCCAGGCGCGCCGAACGCTTGCTCGCCCACCCGACCGTACGACACGCCAGTCTGCGTACTAGAGGAGGTACGAGAGCGCACGGCGTTCGAGCACGCAGTGAGTCGGAGCATACAGAGCGTCGAGAGCGCGGCGGAGACTGCGAGGCCGACAAGGGAGAAGAGCATCCCGCCGTTCGCGAACGCCTTGGGGAGGAAGAGAATGCCGCTTCCAATGAACGACTTGAGGACCGTGAAGACCGTCTTGCGCACTGACGCGCCACGAGACGACGCCAGCGCGTCACTGGCGTCCATTCCACCCGCGTCTGCGTCGTTAAACGACTTGTACGATGCCGTGTGGTTGACGCGGTACCGTACAAGCGGCGTCGTCGCGTCATCATCCTCGTCGTCCTCGTCGCCGACGGTGTCGTCGCCGTCGAGGTCGGCACGCGACATGCCGTAGCCGAGACTCGCGAGGATAAAGTCGTCGTAGCTGGCTTGGACAGCGTCGCGACCGGCGCGCACAGGGCGGCGCACGAGCGTGTCGAGGAACGACGCATGGGCGTGGGCTGGCGGCGCTTTCACGTCGGCTGCGAGCACGTGGCCGCGTCGGAAGCCGCCGGGCTGCGCCATGTCGGACGCGCGGCCGACGTCTTCGTACAGCACGACGCTCGCGTCCGGGAGCGACCGCGCAGTCGGCCGGTTGCCGATGGTCTGGAAGAGCGCGACGTGGATGTCGCGCGTCATGTCGGAGCCCTCGACGCTAATGTCGTGGAGCTCGGCCGCGTGGACGAGCGAGTCGGACGGAGGCGGCTGGCGGTCGGTCATGGTGGTGGAAGACGCGCACGAGTGCGGATGTGGAGTCTATTGAGGACGATGGCCGCGTGTGGTGGGTTGGTGGGTTCTACTTGCGAGTGGTCTGGTGGACTGCGGAAGCCAGCAAAGTCAGACGCAGGACAAAGACAGCTGATTGGTCGGTCACCTACTGGTGGGGCTTCCATCAGGAGCGCTACGAGAAGCGAAGAGCGCGACGAGAAGCGATGCGACGCGTGTGTGTGCTGCAGCATGTGGCTACACGCTCTCTTCTTGAGCCATGTCCACCTAGAGAGAGCATGGATGCATAGACTGCTTCGCTGCTTACGCACACCATAATACATTAAAGATCACCACCCGACATTCCTGTGAAATGGGAACACTTGGATACAGTATGCACCGTCACGACACTTTGCCACTCATTTCCCAATTTGCACAAAAAAACGCACACGACCACTCCGAAACAACCAACCAGTCTTCCATGAGCTCTTCCGCCTACGTCGCACTCGTGATCGGATCCACGGGCGCTGTCGGCCGAGATCTCGTCGCGGAGCTCGTGGCGTCCGCCAAGTGCGCGAAAGTCATCGCACTCGCGCGTCGCGACGTGCCCGAGGCGGCGTGGGAAACGACGTTCCCAGCCCTCGACGTCGCGCAGGCGCGCGGGAAGCTCGAGGTGCGCGCGGTGGACTTTGAGCAGCTGGCGGCGAGCGAAGTGGTGATCCGCCGCGAGGACAAAGTGGACGCGGCGTTCTCGTGCCTCGGCACGACCCGCAAAGGTGCGAGTCATTGTGGTTATTCATGAATGAGGTAGATGTGGATCGTGCTGATGAATGAGTGCGCGTGTGTGGACGCTTGATTACTGGACGAGCAGATGCGGGGTCGGCTGAAGCCTTCCGCAAAGTGGATCTCGAGTACACGACGCACTTTGGCGAGGCCGTGAAAGCCGCGAACGTGCCGTTCATTGGGCTCCTGTCGTCCAAGGTGCGTGAAACCACTCTCATGAATAATAATGAATTGAGCTCGTTCTTGGTCGAGATTGGCTATCTGACCAGCACCGCCATGAATGACTTTAGGGAGCGAACAAGGACAGCTGGTTCCTGTACACGCAGACGAAGGGTGAAGCGGAGGAGACGATCAAGCAGATGGGCTTTCTGCGCACGTCAATCTACCGCCCAGGGCTCTTGGACCGCGGCGACCTCAAGCGCACAATCGAGAAGATCGGTTCGTTCATCGTCCCGAGTGTACGTCCTCACGCAGTGTATTAAATAGGAGAGGTTGCCATCTGTAGGTTTACCTACAGTTCAGTGCTAAGTTGACATTGCGTGCAGATCACGACCCGGGCAGTCGCGAGAGGGATGGTCGCTGACTACGAGAGCAACGCGGCTGGCGTGAAGGAGTTCGACAACGCGGACCTCAAGAAGTTTGAGCCAGAGAAAGCGGCGAAGAAGGCAGAGCCACAGCGGGAGCTCTAAGCGATCGTGAGAGACAGGGGACGGAGTGGCGTCCCGAGACTCTCACTGCTTGTATGACGACAACCTGTCGGGTGCGACACACGATGAACACGACAACGACACACCGAACGAGCCTCGTGTCGCTCTCTCTCTCTCTTGAGCGCCGTCCTCACTCAGCTGACTGTACACTGGCACCAGTGCAGCTGCGTCTGGCTGCTCGCAGCCACGTCCCCAGCTGGAAACTGCGCCTCGAATGGGTTCCGCCGTAGTCCGCCTTCGCCCGCGAGCAGCGCACGGGACACTGTGAACTTCTTCGCCATGGCCGTCGACAGGAGACTCACACTGCGCCGTGTGTCTCTACCCGAGAGCGTGGACGGCGACAGTGCGGCTCTTGCGGGACTGGAGCGGCCATTCTCTGCCTGCTGGTGACTGGACTTCACGTAGCCATTGCGTGCGTGATGACCGCCTTCGATGGGCGACAAGAGCGCCGTCGTATTGGCGCTGCTGGGCTGCTTCCACTGAGGAGAATGAGGCTGGTCGAGGACGTCCCAGTCCATCAACGACACGATCTCGCTGTCGGACTGCGCCACTTTGAGCCAACTGTCCCAGTCCAGCGTGCCTCGGTCGGTAGCAACCGCTTCGAGCTTCCGACGGAACTGGACACGGAGCAGCGGACTCTGCGCTGGGTTGTGCCGCAGGAACACGTCTCGCTCGGCTCCGCGCAGTGGGTCCGGCGACGTGGCTGCGAGTGCTTTGTTCACATAAAGACAGCACAGTACATCTGACAGTGAATCGACAAGCCAGTCAGTTGGTCAGTCTACTCGACGGGAACGACCCGCAACAGTGTTCAATCGATCCACTGTACCTGCGAGCTGGTTGATCCCGTCTCGGTCCAGTAACCTCCGCTCCGCCACGTCTGGGACAGTAAACAGCAGCGCCGCTTTGTCCTCGAGCCCACCTCTCGCGAGCACCGACAGCAGCTGAAAGCCAACAACAGAAGCGAGTCAGAGGACGAACCGCCACGGGACCCGCACTCTCAACCCAATCTTGAGAAGGCGAAAGACAGCGAACGAGCACCTGTGCGAGACTCGCGAACGACGCGTTCCCGTACCCGTCGGGCTTCATCACCTGGAACAGCCGCGCACACATGTCCACTGGCCACTGCCGCCTCGCTTCCGCCTTCAGCCTTCGCTTCACAAGCCACCAACCGCGTGCGAGCGACAGTTCGTTCCCCACTAAAACGCACCGTCGAGAACTCGCGCGCAAGTACGCTCTCTACGTGTTCTTGGCGTACGCCCCGGAGCTTTGCGCGCTCGTACGCCTTCGTGTGGAACCGGAGGAAGGTGAACTCTTCGTGGAGCCGCGTGAGCTCCAGTGGGCTGAACTGCGTCGACCGTGCGAGCTCTGCGAGCTCTGGCCGCTGCAGCTGCGGGTCGAGCCGGAGCGTGCTCCGCATGTCCTCCACCGCGTCTTCGTTCAAGCCGTGCATGGATTGCCAGCGTCGCAGCACTGCGTGCGGGTCGAGCGTCGGCCCAGCGTCTCGGCTGCTCTGGAGGATGATCTGGTACAGGCGGCTCGCGTCCCAGACGTCCTTCTCGTCCTACAAGAGAGTGAGCAGTGAATACCATCAGCTTGGGTCGGTTCGTTCTGTTAAAACCGATTCGGCAGCCGACAGACGGACGCACAGTGTGAGCCACGAGGTCGTCGACTGCGCTCTGGACAAAGTGGAGCGCCAAGAGAAGGTGCAGGACTGCGCCGCCAGTGTCCTCTGCGAGCATCACGTGCCACACGCGACGGAGCAGCGGGACAGGGAGGTGGCCGACCCAAACAGAGACGAACCACTTGCACGCGAGCAGCGACGTCACGAGCGTCAAGTCCACCTGGTGTGAAGCAGAAGAAGCGAGGCTGTCAGCTGTGGCGGTCGTTCAGAGACAAATACAGTAACGACAGACACTGGGCATGTCGTTCCTGGGCGAGAGCTGGTGTGTGTGGCACGAGTTTCCGTACGACGAGCTCTTTAAAGAGTCGGTTGTCCTGGACACGACAAGGAGGAGAGAGGTTCAGTCTCCGGTTTTAGTAGGTAATGCGGCTTGTGGCCGTCAGTAATTGGCCCACGGTTGTCGCACCACTTGGAAGCCGTGGAGCTTCGGTAGTCGCGCGAAAAAGTCATCTGGGAAGACTCTGCGAGTGTGTGAAGCCATATAAACGCCCATATAGTGAGAGACATACAATAATAGTATGTGCTTGCTGTCCCAACAGTCCACGCACCGCTCCATGATGCTCGCGTAGACCCAAAAGACCTCTTCGTCGTCCTGGCGGTCGTTGATGTTGCCAATGAGGAAGCACACGACGTCTGCGTGGCCCTGTACGTAGCCCACACGCGGGTTTCTCTACCACACGCACGCACGTACACAGTCAGTCCTCACCTTAGCTACTAGCCCACAGTCCCAAGACGCACCACGCTGTACGCCAGCAGAATGTCGCGCAGCATCGCCAAGTGCGGCGCCAGCGCCTCGTCTTCTCGCTCTTCTTCCTCCTCGTCATCACTACTGTTATCAGGCACACAGAGGATGAACTCGCGCACAGACGCACGCGCACGCGCCAGGTCGAGGTCGATCTGCCGCCGATCGTCTTCCAGCGCCGGCGTCGATCGGTTCGGGCTGCGTGCACGACGCGCGTACTCGCGGAAGCTCACTGCGCTGGACGCGCGCAGCGCCTGCGCGCCAGAGAGCGCGTACCAATCGCTCGCCATTCGTGCGGCCAAGCCAAGCGCGTGCACGTGAGTGAGGCGGACTTGGAGGCGTATCCTGCCAGGAGGTGTTGAAGCTGTGCGGTTCTGTCAATCGGTTTGCAGAGGGAACTGCTAAAAAATGCACCCATTTATATCACTAGCTGAGTTTTGGACGTTGTGCAAGATTTCATTTCTTGCGAGCCAATCTGGAGCTGTTCGCTGCTGGGGGCGACGGACGGACACGACTGAGAGTGAGGCGAAGGGATCATGTCGCTGCAAGTGGCGCCCACGCGCATGTACGTGATCCAGCGCGTGTGTCTGTTTGTGTGGCGTTCCTCTATCTGTGTGTCGTCACGCGAGAGAGTGCCGGTCGCTCATCCTGGGCTCTGATATGAGCAGGGCCCTGACGACCTTCAAGGGGAAGCTCGTGGCCGCCAAGAAAGGTGCGGCTCCTTGTATCGCTTGCGTATCGCTCCCTCTTTCTTACACACACACTCACACTCACCTACCAATACGTAGGCTTTGAGCTGCTCAAGAAGAAGGCGGACGCGCTCAAAATGCGCTTCCAAGCGATGCTGCGAGAGATCCACAAGGTGAGTGCTTGTATACCAGAGCCTAATAGTGTACACACAAGGCAACAAACTCACGTGTACGCAGACCAAGATGGCCATGTCGAACGAAGCGTCCGAGGCGTTCTTCTCGCTCTCGCAGGCACAGTACGCAGCAGGCGACTTCCGGACGAAGGTGATCGAGTCCGTGACGACTGCCGAGATCCGGACGCTGAACCGCATCGACAACGTCGCAGGCGTGAAACTGCCGGTGTTTACGGAGGTGGAAGTGAGTCGCGAGAAGACGGACAACATTGGGCTCGCAGGCGGCGGCGGGAAGATCCAGAACAGCCGCGAGAAGTTCCGCGTGCTCCTGCGGGCGCTCATTAAACTCGCGTCGCTCCAGGTGCGTTTCTATTTGTATGTGGGAATGCGGTGGACGTATACATATGCGCGTACTGTACTGACTGGCGGCAATTTGTTCCAACAGACGTCGTTTGTGACACTGGACGAGGCGCTGAAAGTGACGAACCGACGCGTAAATGCGCTCGACAATGTGCGCTTGTGGTTTTATCAGCTGTTGGTGATAGTGAGTGAGTGAGAGCGTGGTGACTGACTGCTTTCCGTGACTCGTGCGCAGGTGACGATCCCTCGTATTGAGGCCACGATCGCGTACATTGTGCGCGAATTGGACGAGCTCGAGCGCGAGGACTTTGTGCGGTCAGGAAGAGCTCGTGGCTATTGGGAGAGAGGGGAAAAGGCCGAGTGGTTTTTGACTGACTTGTGTTACAATCGCTCGTGTTGCAGGATCAAAAAGGTGCAAGCGAACAAGATCGAAGGGGAGAAGGAGGAGGTGGCGAAGAAGAAGGCGGCAGGTCGGTCCGAGGTTTTGAAGATGTGTAACTGTGTGAAGGTGGCGATTCTCACTCGGATGGGCGAACGATGGTTGCCATGGACAGAGCAAGCGAAGGCTGCGGCGATTGCGCTGCTGTCGCCGACGTCCGCGGCCGCCTACGCAAGCAGCTCGGCCTTCGACGACCCGTTCGCGGATGTCGTGGCGTCGGACCGCGACATCCTCGCGCAGTTCGAGCCCGCGAACGACGTGGACGTGCTGTTTTGAGTGAGCGGGTGAGACGGGAGAAAGAGATGCGATCCTCACTCACCTCATGAGCTCATCGTACCAAGCGATGCGTCTCGCCTTCAAGCGATAACCATGGACACTTATATACATTTTTCTAGTGTATGAAGGGAATCCCAGGCACAGTCTGAGTGGAGTCCCACACGCACCTCTTCCCAATAAAAACCACAATCTCCATCACCACCACTTTTGACTAGCAATAATGGAGCCGATTGCGAAGCGCCTCAAGCAGTCGGCCGAGAGCGCGCTGCTGCCGGCGAGCAGCAGCCGCAAAGCGGCGGCAAAAGCAGAGTCAGAGGAGGACATCGCCGACCGCATCCGACGCCTCGAGGCCGAGCTCAACGACAATGGCTCGGACGCCAGCGACAGTGACAGCGAGAGCTCAAGTGGGGACGAGGACGACGCGAATGTTGCCGTGCTGAGCCTGTCCAAGTACGCATCCAAACGCGTGGAAGCGCTGCCAGAGACGCAGCTGCCACTCCGACGCGCGTCTGCTGCTGCGCTCGAAGCGAAAGCGAGCAAGAAGCGCAAACTGCCGGCCATGTCAGCGGCCCACCAAGCGCTGATGGACATTGTACACATGCCGAAGCGCGTGCCGTTCGCGTGCCGACGCTGCGGCTTTGTCGGTAGCGACCTCGCGGCGCTCGAGACGCACCGGCTGACGCCAGCACACCTCGCAACGCAGCAGCAGGAGCTGCGCTGTGAGCTGTGCGCCAAGAGCTTCACGAGCCAGACGCAAGTGGACGAGCACCGCGCAGGCAAGTGGCACCAGCAGCGCATGCAGCAGAAGAAAGAGCGCCACGTCGTGCGCGTGTGCTACGACTTTTTACGTGGCGCGTGCGCGTTTGGCGACCGCTGCAGCTTTGAGCACGCAGCGACGAAGGCCGTGCAGTCGGGACGCGCACTCGACCGCAAGAAACAGCGCCCGTGTACGCAGTTTGTGGCGACTGGCGCGTGCAAATTTGGCAACCGGTGCCTCTTTTCGCACGACGGTGCAGCTGCGAACTGAGACGAGACAGGATACGAGCAAGCAAAAAGATACAGTGCGAAGGGGTACATGGATACATATATGGATACATGAAATCGAACTGGCGTTCGCTCACTGGCTTACGTCATCGGAAAGCGCATGTTGTAAAGCACTTCCAGTCGCTCTTGAATGAACGCGAGCACGCGTGCAGCTGTGAACTCGCCGTCGAGCGCGCGAGTGACGCTGACGACCGTCTCGTCCAGCTGCGCGCCTCGATACACGAGCAGCACCGGCAAGTCGCTCTTGGCGATCGACGCGTCCGCGTCCTCTGCGACCATTGCAGCGAACTGGCGCCCACAGTAACGACAGTCAGCACCAGAGCGATAGCACCAGTGAGTGGCCACCGTCCCATCTGTCAGATCTTTCAGGTTCAAATATCGGCTCTGAACGAACGAACGCACCTGCACGTGTGGAAGCAGCTGCGCCACGTGCGCCAGCTGCTTGTTAAGCAGCTCACAAGCGTCGCTCGCTGGGTGGAAGAGGTGCACGAGAAGCACGCGCTGCGACTCTGACGCAGCATCGCTGTCCACGAGATCCACAAACTCGGTAGGCGTCACGAACGCCAGCGTCCCAAACGCCTGGCGACGTTCAGCAGCCGCAGCGGCCATCTCTTGCACTCGCTGCTGTTGGTATCGGAGCAGAAACGCAGCGTCTACGAGGCCGTCGTCATCATCGCTGCACTCGCAGTCCGATTCGCAGCCGCTGCAACTGTCGCTGGCCTCGCTGTCGTTATCACTTGCGAGAGGAGCAGCTGTCGCTCCCTTTGCGATCCGCGTGATTACAGTACGACGCTCGAGTTCGTGGCGCTTGTGCTCGTCCCGCACGCTGCGCTTGTGCGCCTTGTAGTCGCTCAGCACGCCCTTGGGGCCTGTAAAGTGCGACTGAAAGTCCCGGGGCTTCCCGCTACGGCGCCGTCCTGGCTGTCCCCATGCACTGTCAGCAGCCACAGCACGCTGGCGCCATGGACCCGTTGGGTCGTGTACGGAATGCACGCGGCTCGGCGCGTCTTCGTCGCTGCCGCTCGCCTCCGAGTCCGAGCGCACGCGACCACCGAGTTCGTCAGCGTCGCGGTCGCGCAGCACGCTGTGCTGGGTGAAGAAGCGCTCCATGGATGAGCCGTGGCGTCAGGAGAGAGGAAGAGTGCGAGCGAGTGATTGAAGCGAAGGCGGCTGGTCGGTCGAATTGCTTCGGAAAAGTGTGGAAGGTCTTTGGTGACAAAAGTAAGGTTGAAGCTGGAAAGGAAGAGGCCAAATGGCAGGGGATCGTGTTGTCAGGTGGTCCTCGAAAGAGTGACCACCTCTCTCGAGTGACGTGCTCTATCACCCGCCGCTACTCGCCCTCTCCACTCGTTCTCGCTCTCTTTCGTACATGCAGCAGCGCCACTACCGACGCCCGTCGTCCCTCTTCTCCCTCTCTCGTTCTCACTCTCTCCTCTCTTGTCTCGTAGCTGGTCTTCTGGTGAGTGGTGGTCATCGTCACCATTCAGCGGCGCTTCTTAGCCCTTGCCCGACTGCTTCATGAGCCACTGGATGACCTGGTCAATGTTCACGAGACGCAGCGCCGAGATGGGAATCACGAGCCACGGGTTGTCCACAATGTAGTCCAAGTTGAGCTCGCGGATGAGCTCTGGCTCGGAAATGTGCGGCTCCAGGTCGATCTTGTTGGCGAGCACGAGGAGCGGCGTCGTCGCGAGCTCCCTGAAAGACAAATACACAGGCACATACAATCCCGTGAGTGGGCGGCTGGGGAGTCACAAGACGACGCGAACGAAAGGGGACGCACCGGTCTTCGAGGAGGCGGTGAAGCTCTTTCCGCGCCAGTGAGATTTGGTCAAACTGTGTACAACACACAAGACGTTAAATACTCAGTCTACAGTACAGTACCTTGGGAGAGAATGAGGGGATACCAAATGGCTACATGTACGCACCGCGTTCGCGTCGACCACATAGATAATGACGTCACAGCCCCGCGTGTATCGGCCCCACTCACTGCGATACTGCGCTTGGCCACCAATGTCCCAGCACTTCATCTGCACGCCGCCCTTCTTCACGAGTTTCACGTTGAGACCGATCGTCGGGCACGTCTCGACTGGGTGGCCCATGGCCATGACGTTCAGCAGCGTCGTCTTGCCACTGGATGCACGCGCGACCGTGAGCAACGAACGTAACGCCCTTACTAACAGTCAATCACCACGTGGTGACGCAGCGACGTACCTGTTTTCAAGCCCGACAAGCACGACCTCGAGCTTCTTCGTGTAGAACGCTTGGAGCATCTTCTGCAGAATGCCGCCCATGGTGTCTGGCGGTCGCTTTTGTACTCTGTAATCCGCCAGCGTACACGTCCATCCGTCCGTCCGTCAGTCTCATTTGCATTCCACAGACACACACGAGATACGCAATCACACACGTCCACTCCCCCTCTCGCCCAGTCACATTCGCAGTATGACGCACACGACCATCCGCCTGCCTACAAACTCGCAACATATAGAGCGCATGGATGCAAATGGCGGGTGCAGACGACCACGTGTCATCCCTCTCTCTCTCTCCCCCCACAGATTGCACGTGTCCGACCTCGAGAGAGAGAAGCGAGTGTGTGGGGGAGAGTCGAGTGGAGGAAGACAGCGAGCGAAAGGAACGCGCCGCTTACTCTCGACAACAGACAAACACACACACGCCCATATAGACACACACATACGCATGGACACTGTCTTGAAGACGCACCTTGGTGGTTGGTTGCACAACGCTCTCCCTCTCTTCTGCTTCCTGCGCTGCTGGTTGCCTCGCGTTCTCCAAAGTGAGCCAAAGCGAGGGAAGAAGCGGGCAGCACATCTGGCAAAATGCAAGGAACAGATTCCACAATCAGGCAAGCAACCGCGGCCGCCAACCAGATTCCGTTCCTGTCAGCTGCGCGAGCGGCACACTGTACCGACTCCTGATTTTCTCCGGCACACTGTGCCGACTCGTCCCGATCTCAAATGTGCAACTTGGGACATGCCCGCATCTTCGGGATCTCGTCCCGAACCGACCTCGCACCAGTCAATCTCGAAGCGCCACCCATCATGCCGAGCTGAGAAGCGCAACACATTCGTAACAGCTCGCTGCTACTCAAGCCTATCGTCATGCTGCCAGTCGGAGTCGCTATACGCCGCGCCGCCGCGCGCGCGCTCCTAGCGCGCAGTGTTCTTCCCACCACCACCACCGCCGCCTCTTCCGCTTTGTATGCGATCCCGCGTGCAGGGAGTTGCGTCACGCTCCAGCAGCAGTTCCGCCAGCTGCACGCACAGCCGCCGCGTGAGCTGCCGACCAACAACTTCTCGACGCTCGGCGCGACCACGACAGACCTCGAGGAGTCCGTGATGACAGACGCGGAGCTTGAAGAAGTGGTCCTCGAGCCGATCGGAGAAGACGCGCCACGGCTTTCAGGCTTCGCTGACCAGCAGCTTCTCACGGACTTTGACCTCTCGCCTGCGACGGTGCGCAACCTCGAACGCGTCGGCATCACGCACTTGTTCCCAGTCCAAGCACAGTCGTTCGCGGTGATGATGGGTGGCGCAGACATTGTCGGCCGTTCGAAGACGGGCTCGGGCAAGACGCTCGCGTTCGCTCTGCCGATCGTCGAGAAGCTCCTCGCCCAGTCGAGCTCGTCGAAGAACCCGCGCGCGCTCATTCTGCTGCCAACGCGTGAGCTCGCGCTCCAAGTGAGTGAAGAAGTGAAGCGCATTTCGCCCCAGCTGCGCACGCTCGACATGGTCGGCGGTGTGTCGTACACGGTGCAGGAGAACCAGCTGCGTCGGGGCGTCGACATCCTCGTCGGCACGCCCGGCCGCATCATGGACATGGTGAACAAAGGCAGCTTGAACCTCGAAGAAGTCGAAGTCTCAGTGCTCGACGAGGCCGACATGATGCTCAAGTTTGGGTTCCAGGAAGCGGTCGAGACTATTTTGGGCTGGATCCCAAAAGAAGGCCAGTGTGTGATGTGGTCGGCGACATTCCCGAAATGGGTCAACGCCATGGCGCGTAAGTTCCTCAAGACGCCCGTGTCGATCGACCTCGTGGGCTCGGACGAGACGCACGTGCCCGCGACAGTGGCCCACAAAGCGATCCACGCGCCGCTCCGTGCGCGCTTGAACCTGCTCGAGAACGTGCTCCGTCAGCACGCGAACGGCGGCCAAGCGCTCGTGTTCACAGAGACGAAGCAAGAAGCCGACGAGCTTGCGAGTGTGCTGGGCGGTCAGAACGCACGGGCGCTCCACGGCGACCTGTCGCAAGGCATGCGGACAGCGACGATGGAAGGCTTCCGCAGTGGCGCAGTGAAGACGCTCATCTGTACCGACATTGCAGCCCGTGGCCTCGATATTGCGAACGTGGAGCTCGTGGTCCAGTACCGCCTGCCGAGCGACAAGGAGAGCTTTGTCCACCGTGCTGGCCGCACCGGTCGCGCTGGGCGATCGGGCACGAACATTGTGTTTTTCGACCGGTTTGACGCGCACGACGTGCTGGACTTTGAGAAGCGGTTCAAGTTCTCGTTCCGCCACACGTCGCCCCCGCACGTGGAGCACGTGCTCGAGAGCGCCATGGCGGACGCGTCGACGCGGCTCGCGACGATCCCACCGCACGCTGCGAAGCTCTTTGACGCAGCTGCGCAGAAGCTGTTGGCAGACGACGGCGTCGGTGCGCTGAGTGCCGCGCTCGCGCTCATCTGCGGCTTTGATACGAAGCGTCTGGACGCTGTGTCGATGATCACAGGCAAGAGCCGCACAGCGACGGTCGAAGTCGACGGTTTGAAGAGCGCACGCGACGTTACGCGCGTGCTGGGAGCGTCGGCTGTCGAGTTCCAGCCGCGTGACGTGCACGCAGTGGACGGCAAGTTTGTCTTTGACGTGCCAGCGAACGAGGTGGAGAACGTCGCGGCGCTCTTTGCAGCAGAAGGCGGGACGCTCACGCGCGCGGTGGAGCTCCCGCGTGTGCTGCTGGACCCGAGCGCGAACCAGCGGAATGGCGGCGGCGGTGGGGGCTACGGCGGCCGTAGCTACGGAGGTGGCGGTGGGCGTGGAGGCGGCCGCTTTGGTGGGAACTACAGTGGCGGCGGCGGTGGGAACCGCTGGAAGCAGGGCGGCGGCGACGACCGCCGGTCAGGCAGCAGCCGCTTTGGCGGCAGCGACCGGAGCTTTGGCGAGCGCCGCAGTACCAACTACGACTCGGGCTTCTCGCGCGACCGCGACAGCAGCCGTGGGCCGCCCCGGAGCAG
Organism: Globisporangium megalacanthum; assembly: GCA_023334115.1. Lineage (NCBI taxonomy): Eukaryota > Oomycota > Peronosporomycetes > Pythiales > Pythiaceae > Globisporangium > Globisporangium megalacanthum. The sequence continues at coordinate 15,850 of JAASGD010000615.1, forward strand.
CAGCGGGTTTGGCCACCAGAGCGGCGGTGGCGGCGGCAACTTTGGCCGCGTGGACAAGTGGAAGAAGGAGTGGTAGGCGTCAGCTCCCTACTGCTGGGTGGTCGGCTGCGTTACCAGGCGGTCCGAAGCCAGTCGTGATTGGAGAGGGGAAGCGAGCGAGCGAGTGCGATTCAAGCGGCTGATGCTGAGAACTGACTGGGTTCAAGCTGCCAGCTGCCAAGTTGCACGCGAGCATTGCCCCGCCTGATGACTTTTTTCCACGTAACGATGGACTGACTGGCGGACCGCCTGGCGAGTGGCGACTTCCACCTGCACACCGACGATAACGACGACGACGACAGATTGATAGAATGTATACACGCTCCCTCCCCAAATCACTCGCTCCAGTCGCTGTTGTCCGCATCTCTACCGTAGTGATGGTTTTGAGGAGATTGTGTTTCGAGGGCTCAAAAGGTTAAGAACATTCTTAACTCTACCTCAAAACTCGAATGTGCTCAAAAGGCACTCAAAAGTATATCGACTTTAAAGGGTCGACAATCACTCTGATCGAGGACACCAAACTACAACAACGAGTTGCCGATTTGACGCGCAGGCGCGCGGAGTCGACAGCAGGCATTCGCTCTCGCTGCGAACAGCGCCACAGCGCCGAAGCGCCGTAAGTGGCGTCATGGACGACGGAACGGCTCCGCAATATCCGCTCGAAGCGCAGACTTCAGGGGGTGGTCGAGCAGAACGAGCTCATTCTGGTCTCTCGTCTGGGTATTCTGCGCAACGACAATCGGGCTCGCAATCTCACGCCCAGCCAAGCGTACTGACGGGCAGCCACGGTTTACCTCCAAACCGCCCTCAAGCTACTGGCCGGCCGAGAGACCAAGTTTGGCACCACTTCGAGCAGATCCATAGCGGCAAGCAGCACTCCGACGCTGTGTGTCGAAGCTGCGGCCAGATCGTAAAGAACGCGCAGCCCATCAAGAACCTCATCCCGAATTTGACCGAGCGGTGCCGAAGCGTTAGCAGCACCGTCAGGCAGCAGATGCAAGCTCGCGCCAGTGAGCACAGGGCGTCACGACGCTCTGCGATCTCAATGCGAAAGCGGCTGCGAGTCCTCCAGCACGCCAGTGGTGTTTCTGATGATGAGGACGAGGTCGAGCTCCGCGATCCCGGCCGCTCAATCGGCGAACGCGCGTTCCAACTCGCTGTCGCGCGGGTTTTCTTCACTTGCGCACTACCGTTCGTGTTGGTGGAGCACCCGGAGTTCCAGATGCTGTTCAAGTTGCTCACTCCAACGCTCAGTCTCCCGACACGGCACCAACTCGCAGGGCCGCTGTTGACGCTCATAGCGGAGGAGTACAAGGCCAAGGTCGATGAGATGGTGAAGAAGAAGCGCGTTGTCTCCCTGGTGACGGATGCTTGGACAGACCAGAACAGCAGCAGCATCCTGAACCTCATGGTGGTCTCCCCAGGAATGAAGTCGCTGTTCTGGTTGTCACTACCAACTGGCACAGCCAGACACACAGCCGGCTACCTTACAGACCAACTCCGCAGAGTTGTGGCGGACGTGCAGACGGAGACCGGCGCCGTGGCAGCGGCTGTTCTCGCTGACAATGCGAAGAACATCGTCAGCGCGCGACGATCGATCGAGCAAGAGCGACTGGTTTTCGGAGGTGGTTATGCCGCTCATGTGCTCAATCTGCTGATACACTACATCTGCAGCTCGGTCGCGGTGGCCGCTCGAGTTCGAGACGAAGCAATCGAGATCGCAAGATTTGTCCGCGAGCACCATGCCGTCTTGGACATGTTTCGCGGTGTGCAACGGGCAAACGCAACTGTGGGGCAGCGGTGTCGCGCGCTGGTTCTCCCGGTGCCGACCAGGTGGTACTCAACGCATGCTTGCCTTGCAAGCGTGCTCGCGAACAAACCCGTGCTGCGTGAAGTGTTTTGCTGCGACGGCATCATGAACCGCTTTGCGGCGTCAAGCGCAGCTTGCGCGCGGCGTGATCGGCTTCAAACGCTAGTAGAGAGTCGGCAACTGTGGCACCGACTCAAGCGCGCTGTTCGACTACTCGAACCGATCGTCGACGCACTACGGGAGGTGGAAGCGGACTCCAGCTCAACCTCTGTCGTCTACGGGAAGTTTCGCTGGCTCCAAAACCACCAAGCTTACACACGAAGCAGCGCGTGGACATGTGAGCGCACACGAACGTCACAAGATGCATCCGAGATCGAGTACACACAGGACGACAACGACAACGGTGACAACGATCAAGGTACAGACGGCAGTGAAGGTTCTCGCTCCCTTTCCGTCGAATCGCAGGTTCTGCTCCTCGTCAAGAAGCGGTGGGAGTTTGTCCGCACTCCTGCGATGCAGATTGCTTTCTTGTTGGACCCATGCACTGATCTGGACGAGTTCATGGGGCGGGACAAGAGTGAAGCTATTTGTGATGCCTGCGACTACGCAGACCGAAGTCAGATGCTAATACGGCATGGAACAACGAGAAGCGAGTTCAAAGGCCAGCTGTACCAGTATGCCGACGAGAAGCGCAGCTGGCTTCAAGCTGATAGGCTTGAACATCGCGACACAAGCCCACGCGCTTTGAGGAGCTGCTACAAGACGCAATATCCTCTGCTTGGTGAGCTTGCGAGTTTGGTCTTCTCGATTCCAGGATCGTCCGCAGCAAGCGAGAGAGCGTGGAGTATCTTCGATCTGATTCACACGCGAAAACGGAATCGGCTGTCGAAGGACAAGGTTGAAGCTCTAGCTTTCATCTACATCAACCATGGAGCAATGAGTTGCTCTGAACTGGACATTGCCCGAGTTCAGTCTCACACGGAAAGCTGCGAGTCGGAGTAGATCCAGTTATCTAACTCTATCAGTCAGCCCTCTGCATACTTGCACACAAGCCGCGTTCCGCAATGATGGTGCAGCTTGACTTCGGTCCACCACCTCCAAGTAGGAGTCTATGACATCCATGGGCTCTCATCTGAGTCAGTTGTGACTTTTGAGCACGTTTTGATCCTTTTGAGGTTTCGATCAGTTATTATCCAGGCTTCTCAAAACGTTAATAACGTGATCAAAAACATCACTACACTGCGCGCCAAAAAAAACGGAATGAGCTAAAAGTTTGAGTTACTCAGTCAATTTTGTGTGTTTTTTACGCGCTTTTGCCAGTCTGCTCAACTTTCTGAGGCGATTCTGGCAATGTGCTCAGATTTGTGCAATTCGCTCTGTGAGAGACACA
>JAASGD010000616.1:0-19067 GCA_023334115.1 Globisporangium megalacanthum
AGATGTTTTCCGTTGACGGACGTAGACCTCTTGGGAAGACCTGAAAAATATTTTGAGTTTCTGATTTTGTTAAAACATTCCTTGATATACCTAGAAAAGGTCGCATGAAGGTTACTCGAAAGGTCAAAAACCAGAAAATATTTTCAGAAAAGGTAGATCAAGTCAGATCTAGGAATGACTATGAAAAAAATCAGAGAACACTCGTATCCTTCTTTACGCTGAGAGAATCTGCCGTGCGTATGCACGGGTTTCAAGGTGAACCTCAAGCGCTCACACAAGTGCGATGATAGTCGCGAGCACACGTACAGAGTGTTTGCGAAGTTCTTTTTTGTCTTGTGGGCGAGCACGTGCGTGGATTACGCCTATACGGTCACTGGGGTGTGATATTGCGGCCCGGGGTGAGTCAACTGCCGGACCCAGGGGTGCTTACGTGCCACCGACCCAGCTCGTTTCTCTTGCAAGACCGCTCCAGCGACGAATGACGGGTCGCCCAACTTGAGATCTTCGTCGTCAAAACGGTCGACTGTAGGGAGTGGACAAGAGACTCACCCCGGCTGACCGTAACGCTCGGTGGCGGCCGACTTGATGACAGTCGGACCCAGATAGCAAGAGACTGGGCGACAGGCAGCTGACAACATTCTGTGTGAAATCGACCGCCGACTGCCGCGGAGCTGCTGAGGAAACAGGGCTGGGCGACAGCGAGAGCAGACGACAAGCGACTAAAGCCAGCCAGATCCAAAGACCACCAGCACGAACTGAATACCTTCTTCTGCGACCACTTCCCGCCGCTCCAACAACGGAGTCGAAATGATAACAGAGAGCTCAAATACAAAGCTAAATACCCCCCTCTCCTTCCATGATGACGTCGCTGGTTCCACGAATTGAGTCTCCGCTAGCTGACGTCACCAATCGACGCCACCTCCCACATACTTTACACGATGGCTCTCAAAGTTAGCAACAATCCCCCTGGGGTATTCGCGAGCTGGTCACTGACGGAATGGATACCGCTACAACTCCCCCCGACTGAAACCGATCCGCGTCCTCGCGATCGCATCTGGGTTCATTCGCGCCACAACAACTTCGCTGGGTTGTTCAAAGATCTTTGTGTCTCGTCCGCTTTTTGTCAAACGTACGCTTCCGCGTCGCGCGCCCTCCTCGCTGATCCGCGAACCCTCTTGCCCTCGTACCGCTTGGCCAGATCGGCGTCCACTTGTCTCCGAGGAAGCCAACCAAATGACCCATCTCCAATGTTTACCAAATACTGCACATGTAGAGGCGCACCGCGTTGTTTGACAACCCTCTTGCGCGCAATTTCCACAGCTCGAATCCCCTCTCCGTCACCTGTCACCGGCACGCAACCGTCACCGACAGCCACCTCCTCTTGAAAACTCGAGCGCGGCAAGTCGTCCTCGCGTAGGGGACCGTGGAATCAGCGCTCGCGACAGGGTAGTCGAACGAAAATGGGCGGCTCCCAAAGCCGCGAAGCGCTTCTAGCCATCCGCGGTGACGACCACGTCCTGGTTCGGTCGAGTAGGAACCGCAACGACGTAGGTGTTCGCGCCAAGTCGCCTTATGACATGATACGGGCCGTCCGAAGCGAAAGCAAACTTGCGCACTGGATGATCCACTCCAGCGTCGTTCTCTTTCGGTAAACCGTTCAAAGTCTCGACACGTGACATTCCGAAAGGCTGGTACACCCAAACTTGATCAAAGGGGCGAAACAAGACCGAAAAGCGATTGCCCAGTTGACGCTCGCTCGTGTTTTGTCCGCGCACTAATCGCTGCTCTACAAGCAAGCGCGTTCGTCGGGACGAGGCGGCCAGGCTATGCTTGTAAGAGATGATCGCGTCGGGCTTGACCGTAGGGGACTGACAGAAAAACAGCACGTCGAGCGGGAGCACGGGATCACGACCAAAAAGACAAAAGTAGGGCGAGTCGCCGAGTGTCTCTTGGTACGACGTTCGATATGCGAACAGCACATGGGGCAAGAAGACGTCCCAGTCGATTTGGAGCTCGTCGACATACAAACAAGAGTACCGTTAACGCGCTCGACTACTCCTTGTGTCCGCAGGTAATACGCAGCCCCAGTCTTCCTTTGGTTCCTGGCGTGTCGTAGGGCGCTCACGAGAAATCCGGCTGATCGTTGGCGCCATGATCAGAGATATGTCGCTCAGGAACATCGTACGGGCACACGACCTCGCCAACGAGCAGATCGCGAAAAGCGCTAGCGGTCAGGTCGGGTGCAGGGAAGGTCTCTACCTACCGAGAGAAGTAGTTCACCAACACGATGATGTAGTGATTTCGAGCCGATTTCGAGGGCAATGACCCCACAGCGTCGACGACAATGAGCGAGAACAAGCCAGACCGGTCGTAGTCTGGCATTCGGTGGAGATGTCCTGATCGCCACGACTGTCATTCTTTTCCGCTTCAACAGGTCGGGCCCAGAAGCATGTACTCGGTCGCATACTAACTCCACCCAGGCTGGTACGCCAATCGCCACACTTTGTCGAGAGTCTTAGTTCGTCCGAGATGCGCCGAGAATATGTAGTTGTGACACTTTTCAAGAATGTCTTCGATCCGGGGAGGCGGTATGACAGGTACTGTCACCATGCTCTCTCTCGCATGGATCGGTGACTTCCAGGCGCCCACTCTGAGGGGCACGCCGTCCGAGCCGATGACAAATTTGGGCGGCTACGCTGGGCGAATCGCGCGAACCTTGGGTCTGTGACGACCGCTCCCTCGGATATCAGAGTCGCCATACCGACGGTCCACGGGGTCTTCTTCTGCTCGCTTCGAAGTAACTCGGAAAGAGAGAACTCGTACATCGAGGTAGTTCTCTGAAGGAAAAGTTGCTGAAGACTGCGAGTTTTCCACCGCTGCGACTGTCGGGAGGGAGGAGCCGCGGACAAGAAGGATACTGAGCCCATTAGCGTTACCGTACTGCTCTCCTGGCCGATAGTGCACCTTCAACGGCAGCTGCGAAAGCTCCATCGCCCAGCGTGTCAGCTTCGCATTCCCAGAGCGGGAGCCTACTCCAAACACCCAAGTGAACGCCTTGTGGTCCGTGTAAAGGTCCGATTCCCTCATGTCGATGTACGCTAGGAACTTCCACGTACAACACACGACGGCGTAGCGCTCAAGCTCGCTGATGCCTTTTGCGAGTTCACCCATCACGGCTTAGACTTGCTGAGTGCCTTGCCGCTGTACGCAATAATCCGAGACTGTCCATTATGCACTTGCATGAGGCAAGTGGCTACGGTGATTTGTGAAGCGTCGACGTATAGCTGGAATCGCGCATAGTAATCAGACTAGGCGAGATCAGGAGGCGAGCACAACCTCTTCTGGAGTTGTATACACGCCGTTTGTAGTCGGAGCTCCGCAGAAAAGAGCAGTCCTTCTCCTTTAGAGCCTCCAACGGAGCGGCAATCACTGGGTACTCAGGAATGTATTGTCTGAAATAGCTGGTCTGCCCGAGGAAAGAATGCAAAGCGGCGATGTCAACGGGACGGGCAGCCTGCAACACCGTCTTGGCCTTCTCGGGATTCGGCAGTACAGCGCCAGGAGTGACGATATGACCGAGAAGCGGCAAGGATGGCCTGCCCCACTGTGACGCGAATGAACGCAGATGCGACCGCGAGGACGCGTATCGGTTTCAGTTGGGGGGTTGTAGCGGTTAATTCCGCCAGGGACCCGCTCATGAGTACCCCGGGGGTATTATTGCGACTTTTGAGAGCCGTCGGTGTAAAGTCTGTGACCGAAGTCACTTGAGTGACCGTCACTGATTGCGGTTCGAGGGACCGTCGCTGATTGTGGCGATTACTCGGTCTGTCATGACGTTAGGATTGACTGAATGCCACACTTAGCGCGGAAAGCTCTGGGTTTTGGTTTTGTGCTTACTGCCAATTCGAAAACGAAATTATTCTGTACCAGTACTCCATTTCTAATTTACATGTATAGACTGACGCTATCAAATAATTGTAGATGATGAACAACATCAGATATCATTTCGACATGAGTGAGTCGAAGTCGTGCACAGAGATGGATCTGCTGTGGGCAAGTGCCAGCAGCAGAAAGAGTTCTCGCCTCTGAGCGCTATAACGAGAGCTGAGCAGTCACGTACCAGTGTATGGAGGGGATAGTGGCTGCTAGCGCTTGACAAAATCAACGGCGCCGACTCCATGACGCTCATGACCAAGGTCAGCTCGCTCTCGACCATCTCGATATGAATGAATACCTCCGTCTTTCTGTCTCTTGATCTTGTTGTATATCAATGGCGGTGTGAAGGGCGGTGCGTCCACGCCTGCTCCAGCTGCATCGCATGAGCCTCGAACAGCTTCAGCGCATTCGACTCTACCTCTGAGCGGGTGAATATGTACACGCAAGGACGGAAAATGTCGGCAGGTCTGAAATGCAAAACCGATAGTAAAGCACGAGAACGTAAAAACTCGGTAAATTATTTAATTGGTCAAAGGTTGAAATCGTCGAGTTGTTTGGTAAAAAAGAGACCGGTAAATTGGATTTTTGAGCTTCTCTGTCAAATTTTTCATACAAATGTCAAAGGACAGTAAATGCACATTCTCAATATCGCGAAAGCGAAGGTAAACAGAACGAGGGAGTCAACTGTGAAACGGCTTTCACTTCTTGACTTTGGATCACACACGGCATGCCGCCCTCAGTATACACGCTAAAGACTGGTATGATCGTTTTGCAAACTTTTGGCTGACCAGAAATGTGTTTCAACTGCTTTTAGCTTGGTCTTGTGTTTGTCTTCAAACCTTTGCATTTCAAAGGTTAGATTTGCATAACTGATTTTTGATTGGTCAAGAAAATGCCGAACTTTTTTATATCACTTTTCTCCTTATATCTTAGTCGCTTGGACCTGCCGAGTTTTTCCGTTCTTGTGTGTAGTCGGTAGGGGGAAATCACAAAACAAGCCAACTAGCGGTGCCAAGTGACAGAACAAGTAAAAGCAGACAAATCCAGCCTACTTGGGACCAGGCAAATGACAGAATCATTTTCGACATTTTCCAGCCTACTTGGGCCACTCATTTGTCAAAAGCAGCGTTTATGGCACACTTCGTGGAATGCCAATCAGACGCACAAACAAACGCCAAACGAACAGTCAACCAAGACAAATCTGACTCACCAACAGACGCATCAAGCAAGGAGCCTGAGTCGACAACAGCGTGCCGTGCAGCGAGCAGTGGCGCGTATAACCGAGAGGGACAAAGTAGCACGTTGCCAAGCAAGTCGCGACGTACGCAGAACGCTCAGTCAAGGGCAAGAAGATCAAATCAAAGAACAACCCATGTCAGGCGTCCAAGTCTCGGAAGCTACGTATAATGAACGCGAGACCGAGTATCCGCGGCTCCCAGCGCATCTACCGCCCACCAGTCATGCAACCACAAGGTATCCAGGAGTATACACGAATCCGCGATGCCATACTAGCTTCATTGGCAGCAACAGCGGACGTTATGGACTTGGTGGCAGATGCGAGTGACGAGAGCGACGACGAACTGCGCCACGACAGCGACGATGAGATCGCGGGTGCGAGTGATGTAGTCGAGGTGGACCACAGATCCGACTACGGCAAAATCGCAGTTTGGCCGGATGAAATCCGGCTCTAGGAGTGTTCAGAGAATCCCGACGGGATCTACTTCGAAGACACCGGTGCGGCCGACTGGTGTGGATGTGTCGGGCAGTTCCGAATGGCCTTGTGTCGGATCGCTGCATCCAGGCACTACTGTTCTTCGAGAACCGGTCAGTTTGGCAGGTCATGCGGAAACCGGCTTCGCGACACTGCTGGGATACGCCTTGCAGTGAGTCGACACGGCCTTGGTGTCTTCGCAAGAGATCGCTGTAGACACGATTATTGGCGCGTACAGTGGCCAGCTCACGTTGCATGACTTCACGAAAGAGGCGTAGCAAAGCAGTGATTACGCGCTACAGGTACAAGGGACGACCCGAACAGGTACGACTGCGTTTACCGATGCACGGGAGTGTGGAGGCATGGCTCGCTATATCAATCACTCCTGCGACCCCGACTGCCACTTCTTCCAAGTCAAGAACCGCAAGAACAGGCGTGTCATCGTGCTCACAATTCGCGACATTCACGGTGCGTCTAAGATCACTGTCGACTACGGGCAGCTTTGGTTCGAGTGCAAGTGTGGCGCTGACAATTGCCGCGGCAGATCGGAAGATGACTGCGATTCGTGTAGCAGTACTCGAAAAAAAAATGTAATACAATCTAATTTTAATATATATATATAAATAATTTATTATTGCATTTTCGAGATTCCAATACAATACGATATTGTTCCAATAATTATTGTATTGAAAATCCACAACGAGTTTTCAGCGATCGAATGATGCGAGTTCGAGCAACTCATATTCTGACCGCATGTGTGGACAAAATTTGTCATGTAATGGCAAGTCAATATTTGCAATACAGCTGTACTGAACATAACGAACCACAAAAACATGTGATGGAGCCACAACATGAACTATTAGCAACCAAACGAGCAGCTCGCACAGCTTTGCGTTCTGACTCATCCTTTGCGTAACATCTTCCCAGCGATATTTAACTCCCATAGCGTGTCCTAGCTTTTCTAAGAGAATGTCTGTGATGGAGAAGTTAAGTATTTGTAGTGTTTGAAAAACACTCAGTCCATACAAAAAGGTGATTTTATAAAAATTTAGCCACCTTTTGCATCTTACGAAAAACAATTGTAATCTAAAATCAACAGTTTATATTAATCTACTGGCTGGAATCCATCTGGAGCTGTTCCTGACTTTTTTTTCTTGTTTCCAGTGGTTCCAGCGCCCCAGATACAGGCATACGTATTAACACAATAAGTGCATTATTTATTATTATCATGGCTCGTATTGAAACCTTTATTATTTTATTTTTCGAAACACAATTCAATATAAAGTTGTATTTTCCGAGCACTGTTGTGTAGGTTTGAGAGAAGATGGCAACGTTTGTAGGACGTGATGTACGCAATGAGAGCAAAATCGAACGGGAGACTACAACACTGAATAATCCACTCTTCCAGTTGCATGACATATCCGACGCGCCACCGTGGGAGCCGAACTTAGTCCAGTGCATAGCTCAGCCTCTCAGTAATCACAGCTGCGTATTGATCGAAAGGGATCGAAGTTCACGAAGCGCATATTGCCGACGCAAGCACACCATCGCCGATCCGAGTAGAGTCGACCGCATGCAATCGTAAAGCTGACAGAAGAGTATTGACCGAGACATGTGGTTGTTCCTCATGGAGGGGGGCACTCAGCATAGACGAAGGTCATCTCGCAGGAACGCTTGTTCTGACCGCTACCGGAGCACTTGCTGCACTGGTACACTCTTCCCGGGCCGTCTTCGCCGTTGCTACGGAAACGACTCTTGGCCGGCCTTCCAGCACATCGAACGAAAGCAGACAGCACTGTCGGGTCTCCGCTGATCTCCGATTCCAGCAGAAATCGAACGCTCGCGTCATCGAACGCACACGCGTAACTCGCGACAAGGTACTCGTCGCCAAATGCGCTCCAGACCTCTGCCATCCTGCCAAGGTGGCTCAGTGCCGCAAGATAATGGCGGCAAGGTATGCGCCACTGATTCATGTAGACACAGGTGCATGACTTGCCGCTGATTGTGACTCGGCGTGTCACTTGCGGAACTGCGTTCGTTGCTCGGACATACAGAATGGCGGACGTCTAGGCGGTGGCGCTGTACTCCCCCATTCGCTTGTTCTCGGGATCGTACTTCTTCTCTGCATTAGGGGTCACGATCCGCCCTTCCACCATCCACTTGTCCGCGAATGTGCTCCGGCGATAGGCGTCATCGATCTTGCTGGACGTCGTCGCTCTCACGTACGAGTAGGGCTCGAAATCCTGCATCCCATCAACAAACGTAGCACCGTTCTAGGACTCGGCCAAGTTCGATGTCCACCACCCGTCCAATGGAGTATGCTGGGGGTTCGCGAAAACGACCCAACGCACCGGATCGACAGCGCGCACGTACTGCTCCACATCATCACCACACTCCCTCTTGAGGATTGAGAGCTGACTCTCGTATTTGTGGACACAGGTGCTGCTCTTGATCCGCCACACCGATGCCTTCTGCCTCGCCGTGAACTTGACGAAGCCAGCCATCAAATTCCGAATGATATGCAGTGCAGTAGACGTGCTTAACACCACGTCGTGAGCACACTTCAAGAAGCGACGGGTTCTGGTCGGACATGAGCGGGTATGTGAACTCGATTCCCCCCTTCACATAGAGAGCAAAGAACCATTCGTAGTTGTTGGTTGCCTCTTTGTCGACATGAGCGATGGCCAACGTGATGTTCTCGAAATTGCCGTCCCGCCCGATCAAAAGCAACTGCGTGGCGTTGTAGAGCCACTTTGAGTGTGCACTGTTGAGGCCGACAATTCTCTGCGTGAATGGCAAAGCGCGGGCTGACCTGTACGGCTGAAGGAACGCCCTCGTCAACCTCCCGTTGTCGTCCTGCTGGAAGGCAGTCCCGGTGCCAGGGTTGAGCTCTTTTCGAGGAAACCTGGAACAAGTGCGAAGGTCGCCTCGATATCACCGCGCGACTCCTTTATTTGGTTGACTGCTCGATACACCATGCGCTTACTGCCACTAATGTTGGCGCCGTTGTGCCTTTGGACTTGCTTAACCACAGCTTTGGCAGATACAGTGTCGTCCGACACGACCATGACCGCTGTACGCACGGCGGCCATCTCCGTTACTTGTCTAAGTGTGGGCTTCGGCTGAGCGGTGCAGTTGATGTGGGAGATCTCGCACGACGACAAGAACCATGCGTGCTCGCCGTTCTGCATCTTGATGTCCATTCGCATGTAGAAGCGAACGATGAAGCTGCATTCTGCGCTGGCACATGCCACGAATTTGGGCGAGCTGCCTTGGCTCTTCACGCGCACGCTTTTCATCTCAGCGAGGGCGTGGTCCTGGACGGCGTGAAGCGCCTCAGTTGACGAGCTGAACTGCTGGCTCTTCTCAATCATGGTGTGTGCTCTCGGTTCCTCCCAGTTGCTTGGTCTTCGATTTGTATCCGTTTGTGTGAAACTCAAGGTGATAAGCGATCGGAAGTGGCTCCGGGTCGGGTTTGACAACTGACCACGGGCCTCCCAACCCACCCATCCGTCGGATTTTTCCTAAAGAAGCCTACTGTGGGAGTTGGTGACAGAACCTAAGGATTCGGCGTCAAACTGGGTACATTTGCTTGAATTGTCGAACGATGGGACACAATAGGCAGGTTTTGTTAATTTTCCAGTCTGTACCCTCATCCGTCACGATCCTACTCGAGCGTTTCCTGTAAACAGAATTAGCTGGTACTTAGTGAACTTGCACCTACCAGATTTTATATTCGTAAACAACTAATATACAAATAGCGGATGTCGACAGTCTGTCCCTCGTGCAACATTTTTCACATAATGTTGCACGAGTAAAAACAATTTATAATAGATTTACACATTTATCCGAATGGCAACCGTGATATGATATTAATTTATTTTCGAAACGAGTTAAATTCGAGTCGGTTAAGGCATGGAATATTAAATTATACAGTTTATACGTTTATACCAGATACTGGGATCTCTCTGAAATCCTGGAGCAACTCTGGACTAAAATCCAGAGAATTGCCATTTCGGAAGCAGGAAGATCACGAACTTAGGAGAGTGGTCGCAGTACCCATTTTTTGGGACCTGATCAAAATTGCGCCCATGGTCGTACTCAACTGGGCAGTTACGGACTTCCACAAAAAGGAGTCCCACTCACAGGTACTTCAGTAGCGATTTTCCCCTCAACAACCCAAGCCTCTACGATTCTTCCTCCAGGTGGGAGAAATGGGACCAGCCCCGTACGGTACGTTGGCTTGTGTACCAAACGTATTAGCGCCTGAGTTGGGCGTGCGTAAGTGTGAAAGCAGAAGTTCTGAATAAGCCGGACTGGCTGGGTAGGAGAAGTCTGACCCCGTCCTTGATATGGAGTAAAAAGAGTGCGATTGTACGGAAGCCGAGGGCCAGGTGTAAAAGGACTTCATGGGTATACGAGGTGCGTGTACCCTTCCAATTTTAGCGAGAATTCGATAGAACACCAGTAAACCCTCGCGAACACCAGAAATCATCACAGGGTGTGTTGCAGTCATCTCCTACCACAACCAGTCGTGCATTTGGCATGAATTTGGTATGCGCATATCTAGTATTGATCAAGAACATTCTGGATTTTCCCCTCACGTACGCGAGTGCAACACCGCCGGCAACCTCAGTGCAGACACCAGAGACACGTCGAACCAAGGTCTAGCAAGGCGCGCTGTGTATGATGGTGTTGGTTGCCTAGTCGTATCCTGTGGAAGTCTAGAGCCGATGTGTGTGCGTAGTAAATGATGGGTTGTTTATGAGCAATTACCGTTTTGTACGTGTTCGTGTGGTCGAATGAGTTGCTTGTAGTATGCGGGCGAATAGGAGTATGATACTGAATGTGTTCGTTTGACCAACTTGTCTCTCAATATGAGGAAATAAAGGGGATTGGAATACTTGAGTTATTTGTGGAGAGAATATGAGGGAGCGTGTCAGCGATTAATCCGCTGGAACGTCTTCAGCGGAGACACTGTGTTGAGAGTTATAAAGCCGTCAGTCCGCTGAAACGCTCAAACACGAATTGAATCAACGGTCGTGACTGCATCGCTTATCGTTGTAGGATCTCAGGAGTAAGTAAGCAATGGTTGTGTGTGAGATACAGATTTGGTAATGCGAATGAGACTTTGATTGAAACCTGTCAACTGTCCCTCATTCTTCACGCGAAGATACCTAATACACCAGATAGGTGTATGACGTGGTAGCGATTCTATAGCGTGCGTCTGCGAACGGGGCTGGCGGTAGCCATTGGGCATCACTGTGTCGGGGCATGGTGGCGATTCCATAACGCTTTGCCTAAGGTGGTGGTACTCGACAGCCCCCAGGCGACGTTTTCCTGTATCGCCAAAAGGGGCTTGAACGAATGGATTGTGTGGGTCTGAACGAAGGTTGCAACGTTTTAACGGACAAAAGTGCGAAGGTATCGGAGTACCTATTGAATGACTAGCTGGCGTTTAGCTCTTACTGAACGACCAATGTGCGCCAAGACATGACACGGGTATCCACGGAAGCGCCTCGCTAAAGCTCAGTTCACCCCGATCATCAGCAGAGCGCCAGCCAGAAGCTTGGTATTGAGCGTGACAACATATTTTCCCTCCTATCAGTATGGACAGCATGCCGTTTGAGACTGCACCAAGTGCCTGTAAGCGTTCCGATGTGTTAAGTCATGTAGACGAGCGCAAGGGTGCTAGACGGTAGCGAAGCGCGGCTAAAGAACCGCAAATGGTCTTGGGTAATTTCTTTTTTACGATTCCTCTCAGGCGGAGAGCTACCATCCCCGTTTCGCTGGGGAATTTGGGTATTAGCGGAGCCCTTTCGCTGATAACGTTCCAGCGAGGCGCTTGGTATGCGAATGAGCGGGATGGGGATCAGATACGCCGGAACCTCGGGGGTGAGAGAGGGTACACATGATGCGAAAAGCAAGGCCACTTCGCCACAATCGTTTCGAAGAGTATCCCGACTACCAGGCGATTAGAGACTCACGCCGGCCCCGCCCGCGGCAGTGTGAAGTGTGTAGTCTGCCGAAGACGAGCACGCGCAAGCTCATTGATACAAAGTACTTTTGCTCGACGTGCAGCAGCTGAACAGCTCGGCGCTGGCGTTTTCTGTATTGGTGGTGTGTGGTCTGTTGTGCGTTTGTGTGTGCTTATTGTGGCAACTTGTACATTTGCAACAAAGCACACCCAAGGGACACGAACAAGCTCTCACCTGCCATTAGATTTGGCACAATCTTTGGGACAAAACGGTGCAACTCGGCCGAAGGCGCTTGTGGGTCGTGGGACGCACATTCAAGGCCCAAAACGCGCGCTCGATAAGAGGCAGGACAAGAGCCATCGAGCGCGTACTAGCAGCGCGGATGGCGGCGACGATGCCCAGTACGAGAACGACCAAGAAAATGAGAAGTAGAAGTAAGAGGAGGAGATCGCGAGAGGGCACGACAGCTCCGCGCAGAGTGATGCTGAGGAGGCGAGCGCAAGTGTGGTCATGGCGCATGACAGCGCTGCTGGCTCCGGCGATTTCGAGTGAGCGAGTGATGAGTTCGAGTCGTGAGTAATGAGTGAGCAGTGAATCAATCATGAGTGTGCGATTTGAGTGTGTCTACCAGTCTAAAGTTCAGTACAATTGTCTCTGCCACTAACTTATCTCTGTACAGTTCGTCTGATAAGTGGCTCGAAGTGTGTCGTTTCACTTAATGACACCACCGATTGAGTGACTCGGAGTGGGATACTTGCTGGCTGGGACAATTTGCGTTTGTTTTATGTACAACCTGGAAATAAAAAACGCCATTTCGGATTATTACGACATGCAAGGGTTCACATGTTGGCAACTCGGGACAGTAACCAGGAACAACAGAACATGGCTGGTCGCGTTTTTGAAGCGCAGGCGCCGTACTTGACCGAGTCAATACAAATTCATCGCATAGATTCTAAGTTTGCATTTTGTAGCTACAACATAAGGAAATTTAAAAGTGTGCACCTCTTCTACTTCCGTCCGACGAACGCGCACCTCCGTCACAGAAAAGCTCAACACCAATGTAGATGCTCTCATACATAATATCGACTAAGCTCCAAACTGTACTATCTAAGGGCAAAAGCATACAAAGAGACAATAGTGGATAGTGAACAAAACAATATTGAGAATCTCGATTATGGAACTCACGATAGTGCAGAAATGGAGTGAATACCAACAATTGCTCAACCTTCCCACTCCATGCCTTCGAAAAGGACAACAGGGCCATAACAGAGGACAGTGTGCGCTGCACAGCACCGGCACAAATCTTCGGTGACCGCCTCAGGTACAAGGATGTCGGCGGCGTCGCCATGGAAGCTGCTGTGGTAGCCCTTGATGGTTACACGACGACGGGTACGAAGAATCGCGCTGCGCCGAGTTGCAAGGTATGATTTGATCCTTGCTTTTAGGACAGAAAACACTGACTCGATTGGGTTGAGCGTGGGTGAGGGTGGACCCAGCCGCAACACCCGCGCGTCCCAACATTCTGGCTCACCGAACACTGTTTCGACGCGCTGACGGCAGAGCACGTTGTCGAGCACGACAACATCGACCGAGAGAGCACGTTGGTGTTGGACATGGCGAAGAAGGCGCCACAAGAAGTTCTGGCAGGAGACGGCAGTGAAGCTGTCGAACCGGTACTCCCAGTAGACGACGCCGTCGTTTGCAGCGCACGCGATGATGTGCATGGTTTCCCCTTTGACGCTAGTACCACATTGCGCTCGCGCTCGCCCCGTTTGCTCCTACCAACCCCACGTGTGCGTGAAGCGTTGAAATTGGTCTTGCCGACGAACAAAACGTGCGTTCCTCGGAGAGATGGTTCATCAGTGCCAGAACGTACTTCCGGCTTTTCTCCTTGTTGCTTGCTGTGTTCATGTACTCGCTCTCATGGTGCACGGACTTTATCGTGAACCCACGTCTGTCAATCGCCTTCTTCACTGTTTGCACATTCACAGAGATGTCAAACTCAGCCAAGGGGGTGTCCGCGAAATCGTTCAGCGTCAGATGGCAGTTGTCCTCAATGCGCTTTTATAAGTAGTCGACCATTGGAAGGGGCACGGACTGGTAACAAAAGCCGCCATGGGGAGACGGGGCCTCCGTCCAGTCATCTGTCTCGCGAGCACGGTCCACACACACCCAAGTAGTCTTGTAGTTGATGTCAAGCGCCTTAGCCACGTTCTGCCAGTTGTCTATCATCTTGGCTGAGGATAGACCCGCTGCTTGAGCTCCACCGCCATGCAGGCCGGCTGGAGTGCGAGGACAGGGAGGTTGGTGCTTGCGGGCGCCGCGGCGTTTGAGGTAGCCCAAGCCAGTCGTTTTGCTTAGACTTTCGTGTTTTTTCATTGTAATATCTATGGCAATGAACGGTGCGAATAAATTCTATACGACAGTTTGTTTAAGTCTGAGTTGAGCTTTTTGCGATGGAGTTAGCGATTTCTCTGACTGAGGTGTGCTTTTCTCGAACGGAAGTTGAAAGGTGTAGATCCGACCAGCTTCGGGGAATGGAGGTTAAATTAGCGAACGGTTATATTGCCGGTTGTGGTGGTGTTAACACTTCTAACTACAGTATATTCTATGGTATCATTCATACGGTGTGGACACAACAACGAGAAAACGTGTCAAACATAGCGCACACCCAAATATCAGCTTACAAATTTAGTCATCAGTCCGTGGGACAAACAGACAGGTACAACGTGACCGTTGTGACAGCAGATATGGCAACTTTGGCATTGCACTGTCAAAAGCGAATCCACACATTGCGGTAGTGGCTTAGTTTGGAATTCTGACTGGAGCGTTCCCCTGGTAGGCATGCAACATTAGAAACACAAAAATCAACTTTCAAACGGTCGCCTCTTCGCGCACAATTCCATCGAGCTCGTTAACTTCGCCAACTGGCCGACCCTCGAAAACATGCAATGCGGCGAGGTCGGAGGAGAGATATGCAGCTGTAATGCAAGATTCCGTGGGCAGAGTGCTGCACTCCCTGTAGCCGTTCGCAATAATGGTAGAGTCGATACTGTACCAAGCTGCGGCGATCCATCGAGTGATTGCCGCTCGCTTTGGAGGCACAAGCCGAAAGGGGACGCCGAACTCGCGCGGTTGAGTCACTTGAGTGCAAAGCTCGTCGACCCATCAATGCCTCATTCTCGTCTTGAACGGGTGAATCCAGACAGCATTTGCGGGCTGGCAGACGGCGGTTGTGTGAGGTGGGACCTTCAGAAGACCGACATTGAGCTCTGTTGCCCTGTCTCGCACATCTTGCGCCCAATGGCTGCTAAAATCGTCCCACAAGAGGAGGATTGGTTCGTCTTCTGGCTGCCGGTCACCAAAGTGAAAGCGAAGGAAAGACACAGAGAGTGAGAGGAATTCTACCAGTGTTGGCGCGCACTACACACTCATGACAACGCGCATCGGTAATTAGAACAATAGCAACTCTACATACCTTTATTATTGCCATAATTCTCGATGTTAAGCTCGCTCCGGAGCGCTCGCACTTCGCGCCACACGCGCGAGCCAAAGCCGTATCGTTGACGTGAGTTTTCTGCTGCATTCGTACTATTCTTTGACGGTGCTGACTTGAACACTACGAACAGCGGGTAGCGCACACCGGTCGAGTAGTCAAAGAGCATTACTGCTGCTCTCTCTTTCGCTGCGCCGCCGCATTTCACCCAAAGCGTCTTCTCCCACGTCTTGGCGAGTGTTCGTGTACCCAAAGAAACACGCTAGCGCTGCAGAGACGAAACATGTATGACAGGGCCCACCACACCAAAAACTAACGACTGATTGCACCCGTTTGACCAGCTTGTAGATGCTAGTGATGTCAAAGCCCCGAACCGTCGCTTCAACCACAACTGTGAACTCGCTTACCAGTTAGCCCAGGTCTTCGAGGCTGCACTGGCGCTGTCGTGTCGCCGCTCTCATTATGAATGGGTTTCTTGCCTTGAACGCTTCCACCCAACATGGTGACGCTGAGAAAGGGCGGATGCCTGCGCTGTCTGCCATCACTTTCGCCTTTGTTCACCACACCAGCGTTGATACAATAACGACTTCTTCCCGGTGCTCATTCCCGAAACGCACGACTTCGTACTCTTGGCCCACAGTCAGAGCTGTTGCGACAATGTGCGCTCGGAGCTTGTGCATGCCACCTTTGTTGTCCGCCGCTGCAGGAGTCAACGTTGCTTTCACTTTCTTCCATGCATAGACCTGAGCTTGCTTACTTTTGAACGCAGCAGGTGTCTGGTGAGGGTAGTAGTGGTTGAGTGTTGCCTTCATTCAGCATGTTTGCTCCAGCATTTCCAGCACCGCCAGCTTTTAGTAACCATTTCAGCGTTGAGTTGGTGCTGCAGAGGCTGGCGACCGCCGCTTCCAAGCTGAGGTCGTCCCGCTGGCGATGTGTTCCTTCCCATCATCTTTTGAAAATGAGTGGTGGGGCCCATTTTAATTTGTATTGCTTGACATAGAATTTCAGTGAAATCGATTGCGGCGACATGATTTGTCAAGAAAGTAATGTATGTCTTAAGATAATTTGCCGCTCAATATAGAATATACCACTCCGTTCCAAAACAATAGTCAAATGCACCTGTGTGTCATGTTCCAAAACAATTGTCAAAGATATAACTTGAAATCACTATGTCCGCTGTCACGTCCACTGATATAAGCTCGGTCTTTCTGGTTCTGAGCACAAAAAGGTGCCAAAGCTGTCTTTTCTACTCTGGTTGTGAACAGAAATCTCCCACAGAAACTGTTTGCAACCACGCAACCAGACGCACACCACAAACTCGCACAAAAGCGAACACCATTCTATTCGCCTTGATTAGCTTTGTAAATTGATGTGCACTACACACTCAAATTCGTAATACTGATGCAGATGCTATATTATTCATCACAACCGGACAGTAGTTACGGAACGGAGTGGTACGGTACTACACAAGGAGAAAAATTATCTGTGTGCGAAATATTTTTTTTACTAAAGTGGTTTATTGCTCATCACCCGATTTCGGAAGTTCGGAAGGTAACCGTACAATATTGATTTGAGTAAGTACGAGAGGCGAACGAGGCTACTGGCGCAACTGGAGCTGGAGCTCCTGGGTGGATTGCAGTGTCTGGTACAGTTTGTGTATTAATCCTCTTCCTCATGTCTTTCTCTCTCTTCTTCAGTATACCTCTTTCTCACTCGCTCTTTCTCTCTCTTTTACACTTCTTACAAGACCAGTCCGCTGTCGAGGACATTAAGTTCTCCTCTCCGTTACTCAGCGCAGGACCTCGACGGCTGCCGCCGCCCGCACTGAGTTACGCTTATCGTCCGTAGGCGACGTACAAAAATGCTTGCCGGCACCTACTGACGTCTGTTGTGTAGCCGACGAGCGTTCTCGATCCCAAAGCTCAAAGTAGGCAACCTCGAGCCGCGCCGCTGGTCGCTGTCGACGCATGCGCAGTCTGCGGCCCCTCCCCGGCTTTCTTTCCCACGCAGGTCTGCAAAATTCTTCTGGAGCTCCTTGAGCGTCAGGGGCTCGACGTCCTTTTGCTTTTGCTGCACGTACTCCTTGTCCACGATCCGCCGCGTGGACAGCACGACGTTGATCGCTTTCATCCGCAGCTTCCGAGTGCACAAACATCGAGCCGATATCCGTAAGCACACGGGCGGCGTTGATCCCGTCGGACCCAAACTTGGGGACAAGCACGCGCATCAGGTGCAATTCCCGAGTGAATCCAGCCACTCGCTTGCCACGACCAGGCGGCTAACATTCCGTTTTTTTTATGATGAGGTCGTCGCTGTCATACCTCCGCCACGATCCAAGTATCACTGCAGACTCTGTGGGATCTGAGATCATAATGCTCGTCGTTGCAGTGGTCGTCTTGATGACCAGAATTCCGCTGAGCAACAAGAAGGAGCATACGCTACAGGCTCGTCACCGTTCGAGACAACGGGTGAGAGTTGATGCATGATATGTACGGAAGGAACACGACTTCATTTGATTGCGACACTAGCTCGCGTTCTCCCTTCGATGATTGTCACCGTGCGCCGAGATCAAAGCGATTTGGCCAATGCATTAGTGGAAACCGTCGCTGAGAAGCCACAGCGGCTATGGGCAAGCCGGCGCTGTAGCTCTTATCGATTTTCCTGAGCACGTCGTAGACCTTCGTGGTATCCGTGTTATATCGCTCGTAGCTGTACGTGTTGATCCCGGCGACGCTGAGCTGGCGCGCCGCAGTGACCAATTTGTCCTTGACCAGAATCACCAGATCCATGGTGTTGAAGGCGCCGGACGGGGCGTGCTCGTGTCCGGCACAAAGTACGTCTCTTGCGTGTACAGCCTGGACTGGTCCGTCACCGTCTTCACGCAGCATCAGCTGCTGATTCCTTTGCAGCTGCGTCGCGAGGCCGCTGTCTTGTTGTACTAGTGTGCGCGCAGTTCGTGTGCAACACGCAGCACACGTCACACACAGCGACACCACATACCAAATGCCAGTCAAAGACACACGTTAGCCAGAGAAGCAGGTGGGTGGGTTGGTGGTGAGTAGCAGCGACACACAATGTCGAACTTGTACGAAGAGGTTGACATATTTGTGGGAAAGCGAGCTGAGGACGTAGTTCATTTGGTTGTGGGCGATATCTCCGGTCGTCTCCTTCAACACAGTTTGTGGATGAATTCAAGTGCTCACAGTCAGTTTCAGGGAGTGAGAGCGCGAGTGAGTGAGAGAGAGCCGCTCTCATACCTGTTCTGATGAAACGTCGACGAGCGGAGACGTGAGGTACAAGTATCGATGGCGTAGCGATGATAGAGCTCAGCCACGTACGACTGACGCGCTTCAAGAGCGTCTACGAACTAGGCGACCGCAGTGGCCGTCCGGGTGGCACTGGGCAGGGGGACGAATCGCTGTTTGCTTTTCGGGACGACAAAGCGAGGAGGTGGCCCATCGGAATGTCAAGTGGTCACCACGAGACATATATCCTTTTATCTTGTTGGGGATAGTCTTGATAAATTGTCAGGCTAAACGGGCTAGTCGTGATAAATATTCGTTGGAGTGGGGAAGCATTGGACGTATAGATTGTGCACGTACTGTTCGAGCGATTCGGAAGATACCGAACGGTAAACATAATTGGCATACGAAAAGCAAGCTATATCCTTTTATTTAATCACCAATGTCTGTTAGAAGTGAACCCTCGCGTATGCGGTCGAAAATGCTAACTTCACCGGTCCTTTGTCGATTAGGCTCAAACTGACAGGACATGTTCATCGGTGTGTTTGGTTACACTCACAAAAGTTTCATTAGCTAGATCGTCATGGTTGTTGAGATATCATGCCCCATCAAAATCTTCTATAGCTGTGAGTGCCGTTTTTCTGACGAGGTGGCCGCTAGACGGATAAAGAATTTTCGCCAAGAAACTATTTTTAGATACTCTA
>JAASGD010000617.1:0-19055 GCA_023334115.1 Globisporangium megalacanthum
GCGGCCTCAGGCGAGCTCAGCTGCTGGTCGAACTTGGCGTCCAGTGGGCATCGCATGGGCACGAAGCGCGAGTCGCGCACGAGGTCCCCGAGCTTCGGCACGTCCGCCCAGTTGTCAGGGATCCGACCCGATTTGCGGCCGACCGACCGCCGTCCATTGCTGCTGCTACTGCGCTCGCTGCTCTCGTCTGCCTGGTGCGGCGGTTCTGTCGGCTCCACAGGCGACGACTCGCGCTCGTCCTGTTCCAGTGCTGCTGGTGAAGCGGCGACGTCTGTCTTTCCGTCGACTGTTGGACCCTCCTCCGCCTCGTCCACCATGGGCTCATCCTTTCCCGTCTTCTCCTCCGACTCGCTATTCAGCGCATTGTCGCCACGATTCTCCTCACGCGACACGCGCGAACGACCGTCACCGCCAGCGGATTGGCCCTGTCGCAGCTGCGCGTCTCGGCGGTGGCGACGGCCGCCACGACGGCCACGTCGACGCCGTAACGGCGGACGGCCGCTGCCAAAGCGGTCGCGCGAGCGCGAAGACAGGCGGCGCACGCGACGGTACTCGCGGCTGCGGCTGCGACTGCGGCTTCTCCGACCGTACACTGGCGGCGAGCGGCGGCGGTCGCGGTAGTCGCGATCGAACGACGCGGAGCGACGACTACGCCGACCGCTGTCGCGGTCTGCACTGCGGCGCTGGCGGCTGTCGCCTGCGTACCGCCCGCGGCTCCGGCTGCGGCTGCGTCGACGGTACTGTCTCTCGCGGCTCCGACTGCGGCTGCGGCTGCGCCGGCGGCGAGAGCGCGAACGGCTCCGGCGGCGCTCGCGCGAGTGGTGGAGGTCGTCACGACCGCCGCTGGTCGTGTCGTCGTGACGCTGCGGACGGCGGGAGCGGGAGCGCGAGAGGCTGCGGGACGCAGAGAGCGCTGCGGCCGGCAGTCGGGCAGCAGCGATGGGCGCTGAAAGCGCGCTAGAGGCGTCGCCGTTCATGAACCTCGTCCTCCTCCTTCCAAGCACGCAGGCCTTCTGTTGACGTGGCTGGTGAGCGAATTGCTCAATGTGTGTGTGACTCGGAAAACCATGCTGTTTATAGCGCGCATGCACGTACCCCAACGCACCGCTTATGTCCGAATATGGAACCACAACTCAACTACGCTCCCTGCGTTTCATCACTATCCACCTGCGCGTGCATTCAAAGAGCCTAGCTCCTCATAATATAAAACGCCATGGCTGGGCTTGTCGAGAAGCTCGTACTGCTCGTCGGCCAGTGCGTGCACCTAGACCCTTTCTTCCGATGCTCTTACGAGAGATCGCACCGACGCTTAACGCGCACTACGCCTCTCTCTCTCTCTCCATGGTGCAGCGCGTTCTACTCGGACGAGCATGTGGTCGTGCTCCGCGCGCTCATCCGAGAGAAGTTCATGAAGGTGGCTGGCGTGACGTGTGTACATGGATACGAATACTGGCGGCCGCTTGCTCACACACACGCACATACACACACGCTCTGTGCACCACTAGGACGACGAAATGGGCAGCGCCGTGAACCTCCAGACGCGCCAAGTGCGGAAAATCATGAACGAGCTCCACCAGGACCACCTCGTCTGCGAGTGCGTGAGCTGCACTGGTGGTCTCCATTTCAACACGACGCTCTATGCTTAACGCCAGTGTGTATGTGTGTGTGCTGTGTTTCTACCAGGGAGGTGCTGAACGACAAGCGGGCAGGCGGGAGTTCGTCCACTTCGTACTGGTGCGTCGTCTCTCTTTCTGTGAAGATATTGGGTCGGGACCTCCTTACAGTCCTGCTCGCCCTCCCTCCCCAGGTACATCGACTACAAATACTTTGTGGATGTGGTGCAGTACCGACTGTACGTGATGCACGAGCACCTAAAGGACAGCGAGCAGCTCGAGATCGAGCGGCAGACGTTTCAGTGCAAGGACCCGGACTGCGGCCGCGAGTACACGGCGCTGGAAGCCCAGTTGCTGCTCATGCCAGGGCAGTTCCAGTTCCGGTGCGGCCACTGCAACGAACCGCTGCTCGAGTGCGACAACAACGACCGACTCGTGCGGATCCAGAGTCTCCAGCGAAAGGTACGTGTTGTCGGCAGTCGACAGAGGACAGACGACGTACAGCTGACAGACAGAGATTGTGTGTGTCTCTCTCTCTGCTCATACAGTTCAAAGACCAGATGAACAAACAGACAGGGATGCACGAAGGCGTGTACGAAGTGCTCCGGCGGATCGGCGACTTTGTAAAGGACGGACACGTTCTGCCAAAGTGCGTCCGCGTACTGTCTCGGTCTCTCTCTTACCCACGACTGACGAGTGTGTGTACGTTTCCTGGCACCCGCTAGCAACCTTCCGAGCGACAACCGCGCTGCTGGGCTCGGTGGCAACAGTGCGCGCGCCTCAGCTGGGAATGGACGAGCAGGCGGCGCTGGCGGCGGGACTGGCACTGGCGCTGGACAGGGCGCTGGACGGGGCGCGGACGGGAAGAACACGCAGTCGTACTTGTATCCGTACGGGAACCAGGACCAGGAGATCATTGTGGACATTGCTGGGAACGACCACGCGGAAGACGAGTACTTGCTCGACAGGAAGCGGAAAGCGGTATGGGAGGGAGAATTCGTGCCCTCTTTGTCTGTCGTCACCGTGTCGCCCACCAGCCACTGACGACAGCGTGTGAACCCTTATTGGCTGGCTTAACAGGAGGACGACGCATCAGATCGACCAGCAAAGACCGGACCGCGAGCTCTCCCCGAGTTCCTGCTCGGCAGCTCCATCAGCGGACACATGGCTGCAAAGCACGTTCAAGCTGCTGCCGCCGCTGCTGCTGCTGCTGCCGAGGAGAAGCAGTCGCTGCTCTCGGCTGGCATGCAGAGCATGGAGGACTTGACGCAGACCGAGATGACGGAAGAGCAGCGCCAGGAGGCGTTCCGGAAAGCGTACATGGCGGAGCTCGAGCGGTACAACGAAGAGAACGAGGACGGACAGGAAGAAGTCGAAGTGCAGGTGGACAAGCAGGGCTGGGACGCCGAGATGAACGGCGACGCTGCGGACGACGAGGACCTCGAAGACGTGGAGTGGGAGTGGTGCGACGACTACGACAGCGGTGCTGTCGATATCGAAGTCCACGTGAATGGATCCGCAAAGCGCCTCGTGTCCGTGGACGACGATGATCTCCTAAGTATGTCGCAAGAGGAGTTCATGGTACGTAGCTGATCGCTCGCTTGCTTGTGTGGCGTCAGTGTGTCTGTGAAGTGTGCTGATTATGACGGTGCGTGCGTGTCTTTGTGTTGTTGTTACACAGGAGTGCTACCGAGCGGTCTCTTCGTGACGCAACTTTCTAGCACGTTCCGATCGCCCGCATAACGCTGGTGCGAATGAAGTATTCGCTTGCTCTCTCAGTCGCTCTATCGATCGCTCGCTATGAAGGGGAGGGAGTAGGAGGAAGACCGACCGTCGAGGGTGACGTGTCAGTCGTCCGCAAAGACGCCCTTGTGAGACAGTGGGATGGTCGTGATCGACGTGCTCTGTCGACGAAAGTGCTCCGGTTTGTCCGAGACCGGCGCTGGCGACACGTTCGCTGGTCCCTGGGTCGCTCGCTGACGCATGACAGCGATCATCGGGTCGGTCGAGTACGTCCACGAGCGCTGGGCTTGCGTGTCCTTCTGGGGCTCTGCGCTGACGCGAAAGACTTCGCCCATGGCGCCGGACGCCGCCTTCCCGCGCTCGACGTTGCGGCCGCCGACGCCGCCAGCTGCGACGAGCGAGAGTGCGGTCGCGCTGGGAGACGGCGCGTGTGCGAAATGGTTGACGAACGACGTGCGATGCGTCGAGTCCAAGTGGCGCTGTTGCGACTCGAGGTCCGGTGGTGGGATCGCAGAGCGGAAGTCTCGATGCGCTGTCGAGGCAGTCAGACGCATCGCCTGGTCGAGGTTGTGGTCCCCGATCATGCGATGTGCTTGTCGCTAGCAGAGCAACGTGACGGTTGGCACTGGTTGTCAGAGTCAATCAATCTGTGGTGCGGGAGCGTCGTACCAGAGGTGTCGTGCGTAATCCGCTGAAGTCCGACCCGGTGGTCGTTGCGTACTCTTTCTGGTAAGGTAGAACGACGAAAGCACAGTGGTTGTTTGGAGGAAATACAGTATCATGACGCATCGAAACAGGTAGAAACGACGACGCAGTGAGTTGCACGACAGGACGCACCATTCTGTCGTGCGGGAGGACGCTGTTGAGCGGCGGCGAGCGCTCTTCGTACCAGTTGTCTGTCAACGACGTCCAGGCAGGGTGGGTCTTAGTCCTGAAACGATCTGTCGCCCACCAAACACGAACGTCACACCAAGCTACCATTGAGCGTCTCCTTGTGGTAGCTCTTGAGCGCCATCTTGCAGTACAGCGCTCCAAGAACGAGTGCTGCCTCCGGGAGACGACGGCGACTGCGACTGCTGCTTGAAGCGGAGGAGAATCGCTGTGTGCGAGTCACAAGCCTGGCACTGCTCGATATAGCATGCAGCGAAACGGACGTGCAAAGGACTTGGGGACGCACGTGAGTAAGCTCCAGGAAGGTGAATGACAGTGAGGACAAGCATCGCCACCGCCATCGCCGACGCTCCCAACCAGCATGAGCCACCGCTTGTCCCAGAACGCACGGCACACGAACGACTTGCTCGAGGAGCTGGAGCGCGATAAGGAGCTCGAGGTGCTGCGCGAGTACCTCACGCGGTTCGACCTCTTCCCGGGCCAGCGCGACCCTGCTGCCGCTCCGATCCGCTTCGAGGAGCTTAAGGAGCTCGTGAAGCACTGGAAACTCCATCGACAGCGCAACTTTTGGAAGACGCACACGACCAAGGAAGACCTCGTGCGCACGCTCTACCGCCACATCAACACCAAGATCATCCCCCAGGAGGCTCGCGACGAGAGCAGCGGTAACAGCAGCACCGCCACTGCCGCCACCTCCATCAACTCTACCAGTACCGGCGCCTCGTCGTCCGTGGTGGCGTCGACGGTAGCGGCTGGGAACAATGCGCCAATGGCGCCGACAGCTCCAGCGAGGAAAGCGTCGTCGATCGCGCACGGCGGCGTCGACTCACCGCGCTCCAAGTCGATTCTTGTGCACGCGCGCAGTAGCGGGGGCGCCAACGGGCCGAAGCGCGAGCACATCTTCAGCGAGTACAGTGGGGACCTGTTCAGCCAGCGCGGGGACTACGAGGACGGCATGATCTACTTGTCGCGGTTCCAGAAGCCTGGCGTGATCGCGGATCGCGCGCTCGTGAAGGCGAGCGACAGCGCGAGCGAACTGAAGCCCACCGAGGACGAAGAAGAGGCACACTCAAAGAGCCACGACGAGCTGGACGTGGGCAGTGCGCTGTCGCGAGAAGTGCGGCTGAAGCAAGAGTGCGCGTTCAGCATCTACCATGTACGTCCTTAGCTGCCAAGAGCGAGTGTGTGGGTGGGTGGGTGGGTGAGTGAGCTGACATGGCGGTTGCTGTGTGTGACCCTTCTCCTCTTCTCTGCTCTTGTCCGCCAGTTCACGACCGACGTTGGGAATGAGAAGCAGCTGGTTCAGGAAGGCTGCATGCTGGCGCTCAGTCGGCTCTCAGTCTTCGACGACATTGAGGTCAAGAAGCTGTGCGCAGCCGCCATCTTGAACCTGACGGCGGAGGCATCGCTGTGCCTCCGGATGCTCGACGACGGCGTCCTCCTTGCGCTCCTGGAACTCGCCAAGGCGCAGCACGAAGAGGTCCGGCGCAACACGTCCATGGCGCTCTGTCGCTTCTCGTACGAGCGCAGTGGGCAGCTCCGGCTCGTGCACGAAGGCTGCGTGTCGGCGATCATCTCGATGCTCAACTCGCCCGACTATGAGACGAAAGAAGCGTGCGTGAAAGCGCTCGTGAACATCGCGTCGTGTTCTGGCGCTGGCGTCACGGAGAGCGTCGTGCAGACGATCGTCAAGATTTCGACACGGAAAGAGCCTGCGAGCATCCGGTTCGCAGTTGAAGCGGTCTGCAACCTCTCGCTACTCGCAGGTCCGCGCGGCAAGGTCGTTGAAGACGGCATCCTTGAGAACCTCTGCGAGCTGTCGCAGAGCGTCAGTGACGTCGACGTGAAGCTCAGTCTCGCGACGGCGCTCGCCAACTTCTCGGGAGTCCCGTCGAACCTCGAGCCACTGAGCCACGTCCGCATCCTCGAGTGCCTCGAAGACCTGCTCAAGTCCGAGCACGAGGTCGTGCGTGCACGATGCGCGTTCACAGTCGCCAACATCTCGTCGCACGCCGCGTCGCTCAAGAACCTCGTATTGAGCGACGCAGTTGTCCAGCTCGTCGAGATGGGCCAGGATGCGAGCGAAGTGGTCCAGGAGAGCATCGCACTGAGCTTGTCGAACCTGTCGTCGACACCCGACAGTCGCCAACTGCTCGGCCGCTTCGGTGTCGTGTCGCTGTTGCTGCACTTCCTGACGAACGACACGAGCGCCGTCACGAAACAGTACGCGATCGTGTCGCTCTGCAGCCTCCTGGTCGCGCCCGCGACGTGCGCAGAGCTCATGCAGAGCAACACGCCAGCTGTGCTCGCCCGGCTCGCGACGAGCGCGCACGACAAAGTTCGCGAGCTCTGCGCGAACGCGCTCTTCAACCTCTCGTGCGACAAGAGCTTGCACGGGTACTTGCTCCAGGACGACGTGATCAAGGCCGTCGCGCGTCTCTGCAAGCGGCTCGTCGCGGCCAAAGACGGCGGCGCCGACGCTGTCGCGGACGACGAGCTGCCGTCGGCAGCCGACAAGACGCCCGTCGTGCTGCTGCGCGCCCAAGAGTGCGCGATTGCGTGCTTGTTCAACCTGTCGTTCTTTGACGAGAGCCGCAAAGTCCTCGCGCGGGTCGACGTCGTCAAGACGCTCTTCCAGCTCTTCCAGCGGCCAGTCAAGAGCGAGGAGCTGCTCAAACAGTGCGCAGGGATCGTCGCGAACCTGTCGTTCGACGCTGACACGCGCGCGCGCATGGTCGACGACGGCTGCGTGCGGCTCACGCGCAAACTCATGAGCGCGAGCAACAAAGACGCGCTGCTCTGCTGCGCTGTCGCGTGCTGCAACGTGGCCGCAGAAGCGCTCGAGAAGACGCCAGTGCTCGCAATGCTCATCGACCTCTCGAGCTCGCCCCACGCAGCGATCACGCTCACGTGTGCGATCGCATTCGCCAAGCTCGCGGCGGTCGCTGCGTTCCGGCCGACGCTCGCCAAGTGCGCCGAGCTCTACCCCGCACTCACGCTCATGATGCGGTGCGGGATCGAGGACATTCAGATCTACTCGGCCGTCACGCTGTGCAACCTCGCGGTTGAGCGCAGTAGTGCGCGATCGCGGCACCCGGTATGGAAAGAGGGCACCGTGCCGGACTTCATTGTCAACTCGCTCTTGCGCATCAACAGCGACTCGACCAAGGAGATCTGCGCGCGTGCGCTCTACAACCTCCTCACGCACGACGAGTTCCGTGTCGCGCACATCAAAGAAGGCGTGCTGTACGCGCTCGTGAAGCTCGCGCGCCTCGAGAGCGTCGAGATCCGCTCGCTGTGCGTCGCTGCACTCTACAACCTGTCGTGCGACCCAGGGATGCTCGACGTGCTCATGGAGCTCAACGTCGCGCAGGTGATCACCAAGATGTGCGAGATGGAGTTCAGCAGCCAGGACATTCACCGTCGGCTCGCAGCGTGCCTCATGAACATTGCGAGCAAGCCCGGGACAGAGCTCAAGCTCGTTGAAGGCGGCGCGCTGGTCGCGACGCTCGTGCTAGCAGAGCACAACGACGCGCCAACGATGCGCTGTTGCGCCTCTGTGCTCTGCTACCTGTCGGCGCAGCGTGCGAACTGCGAAGCCATGGCGGCAGTCGGCCTCTTCGACGTGCTCGCACGCATGCTCGCGGCGGACGACAGCCAGCAGAACCTCTTTGGGCTCCACGCGCTCTGCAACATCACGTGCATGCCGACGCTCCACGACCGCGTCGTCGAAGACGCCTCGGTTGTGCCCCCGACGCTTCGGCTCTTCGCCGCGAGCGACGACGCCGACGTCCTGCTTGGCTGCGCGCAGACGCTCCACAACCTCGCACACCACGCGCGCTTTCGACGCACGCTGCTGCACGCAGACTTGCTCAATGTGCTCCAGGTCGTCTTCTCGCGCGGCGTCACGTCGCCACTGCTCGTCGACGTGTGCGTACAGCTCGTCGCGGTGCTGTGTGAGGACCCCCAGGACTGGGGCAAGCTCGCTGCGGCCGGCGCCGTCAAGGTGCTGCGTGCTGTCGCACCGCAGTGCAGCCCAACGACGATGTTGCACTGCGTCTTTGCGCTCGGCCAGCTCGCACGTGGTGAGACTGTTGGGCTCGCAGTCCTGACTGACGGCGCACTGGACGTGATCGCGACTGCAGTGCTTCCTACGCTGTCGCCAGTCACAGCCGCAGAGACACTGCCGTACAACGTCTCGGACGACCTCGCGGAGCGGTGTTCGCTCATCCTCCGGTCGCTCTCGACGTCGAGCGAGTGCGTGTCGGCGCTGACAGACGACTCGCGGCTGATTCCGATCCTGTGTGCGATCACTGCTGACGGGAAGAAAGACACGTGCCGGAACGCCATCTTGGCACTGTACAACGTCACGTCGTGCAAGAGTGCGGCCCTCGACAGCCTCGTCGCACACGGCGTCGTGCGCCTTCTGATCCGCTTGTCGACTGTCGGAGGAGCCGACATGGCGCCAGCGTGCGCAGTCGCGCTCGCGCACATCAAGCACGTCGAGAAAGACCGCGAGCGGGTGGCGACTGGCGACGACGCTGTCGCGACTGCAGCTCCAGACGCACCAGAGGCCGAGATGGAGGAGGGCATCATGACGACACTGCTCGCGATGATCGACCTCGACCAGCCGAGCCTGCACCGTGTAGAGCGCACAGCAGCGGCGCTGCCAGCAGCGCTGCCGCCGTTACGACCCGCAGAGTGGGTCTTCATTCCTGGGAACACGTCGATCCGGCTCGGCGCGCAGCTGCCCGTGTCGTGGGCAGTGCACAACTCGACGATCGACGACGCGCGGTTCGTGCCGGCTGAACCGCGGTCGTTCCTGTCGATGCTCGCGCCAGTGGTACCGGCGACAGGCGTGACTGTGCAAGACAAGCTCTCGGGCTCGTTCCGGGTCATGCGAGTGCGCGATGACAAGTACCTGCTCAAGCGACTCGACGCGCGTCGGTTCCTCAACCAGACAGCGACTGACTCGAGCGAGAGCCTCTCGGACGCGCTCGCTGCTGCGATCGTCAGCAGTGAGCACGTGTCGTCGTCGCGGTCGTCGTCGTCGGTCTTGGACGCGGCCGACAGTGCGTCCGCTCACGCGTCCGACAGCGAGAGCGAGGACGTGCGGTCGCCGTCGCCGACCAAGAAGAAGAGCAGTAGCACGACGACGACGACGATGCGAAGTGGCCTCGCACGCGCCAGCAGCCACGGCCGCAACATGGAAGCGTTCCTCCTCGACCGTCGGGGCTCCAAGACGACAGCGACAACAACGACAACAACAACGACCCATAAAGGCAGCAGTAAGACGGCGCTGCAGGTCGTGCCGGACGCGACAACGAAACCCGACAGCCACCAGCACGCGCACATACGCAAGAAAGAGGCGTCGCAGCGGAATAGCAAGCTGTATGGGGCGACAGCGCCGTTCGACAGCGACCGCGGCGTGATTCTCCCGCGGCTGTAGCGGCGAGTGTTGGTCTTTTTGCTCGGATTATGTCATCACGACAATAACTGACTGTATGCATCATGGATACTATTGTGTGGGTAGCTATCTACACCTCGTCGTCCGTCGACGCGATGACGAGCTTGGCGCGCAGCTCGGGCGAGCGCACGGACGCCAGGAGCGCAGGCGGGTTGCCACTCACGCGCACTTCGCGGAGCTTGGGCAGCGCCAGTAGCGCGTCTTCCGGCAGCTGCGCGAGGCGGTTCGCGCGCACGTCGAGCACTTCGAGCGCCTGCAGCTCTGCGATACGTGGCGAGAGCTCCAGTAGCGCATTGCGGGACACGTCGAGACGCGTGAGCTGCGGTAGTTGGAACGCAGAGTCGGGCAGCGCACGCAGCTGGTTCTGCGACAGATCCATAGCTCGCAGCTGCGGCACGCGCTCGAGCACGAGTGCGAGACGACACGCGCATGCGTCGCCGACGTGCTCGCACATGAGATTACGGCAGACGAGGTCCTCGGACGCTGGCAGCTGCAGCTCGCGGACACGCGGGCCGTCGCGCGCAACGTCGCGGAGCGAGCGCGCCACTGTGGAAGTGGCGCTGTCGGTTGGGGCGCCAGCGGCGCTCTGGCTGCTGTAGCAGCGAGTGGGGACGCGGACGCGGAGCGGACCTGCCCGATGGCAGCATATGAGCGTATTCGACAACATCGATTTCTGATACTTTGGTATTATGAGTGAGTGTGCGGTGGAAAACGCTTTTTGACACGCAAAGCTTGATACCAAAAGCGGATACCAATGCTGCGACTCGCACGGACCCGTCCGCCAGTCCTGCGTGGGACGGCGGCGCTGCCACGCGCTCGCGTGACGCGCTTCTCGCAAGTCGCAGGGCCGCAGCAGCTGCAGCTGCCGCTCGTGCCGCTACCGCCAGAGCTTCGGGAGCGCGTGAAGGAGGCGCCGCTCGCCAGCACGTACGACCCAGCGGCTGTCGAGCGCGGCTGGACAGCGTTCTGGCAGGACGCGGTGCGGCGCCAGACGCTCACTACAGCGCCGCAAGATGGCGGTTCTGACGCCCGCCGGACGTTCAGCATGGTGCTGCCACCGCCGAACATCACGGGTGCGCTGCACATTGGCCACGCGCTCACGATCACGATCCAGGACGCACTCGCGCGCTGGCACCGCATGCGCGGCTTCGACGTGCACTGGGTGCCGGGACTCGACCACGCAGGCATCGCAACGCAGGTCAGTTCTGGCGGCTGTGGTCCGCAGCGTATGGGCGTGCTTGCGTGGACAACTGACGGACGGTGCTCGTGTTGATTGGTTGGTTGGCATTCGGGTCCACAGAGCGTCGTGGAGCGCAAGCTGCTGAACGAGCGCGGGCTCTCGAAGCACGACCTCGGTCGCGACGCGTTCGTGCGCGAAGTCTGGAAGTGGAACGAGCAGTACGGCGGCCGTATCATGCACCAGATCGACCGCGTCGGGGCGATCGTGGAGCAGGACGAAGCGTACTTTACGCTGGACGACACGCGGTGCGTGCTCTTAGGACGGCACACCATTCAGTCGAAGACGTGGAACGACAGCGTGTGGTTGCTGACTCGCGTGGGCCTGTGCCACGTGCGCCAGCTCGAAAGCGGTGGTGAATGCGTTCGTGGAGCTGCACGAGCGCGGTTTAGTGTATCGACGGCGCCGGATGGTGAACTGGTAGGGCTGCGTTGGCTCCCTGAAGCTCGTTACGGAGCGGTAGATAGGTCGGTAGGAGGAACACCACGAGAGCTGACGCTGTACGTTGGGTGCTGCTGAAGGTGTCCGACGCTCCAGACGGCGATCTCGGACATTGAAGTGGATCTGGAGCAAGTGGAGGGCTCGACGATGAAGCGGCTGCCCGGCCGTCCCGAGCCCGTGGAGTTTGGTGTTATGCATCGCATTCGGTACCAGGTGAGCCGGAGGATCCAGCTCATTGCCGTCGGATCGCTCCTGTACCTCACCTGTGAGTCCTCAGTCCTCACGCGTCACCACTTCCTTCCTGCGACGTGTGTCCATGACGCTCAGGTAGCCGACTCGGACGAGTTCCTCGAAGTCGATACGACGCGGCCAGAGACAATCTTTGGCGACGTCGCAGTCGCCGTGCACCCGGACGACAGTCGGTACCACAAGTTCCACGGGAAGAGCGTGCTGCACCCGTTCTCGAACGAGCTCATCCCGATCATCACGGACAGCATTCTCGTCAACATGGAGCTCGGCACGGGTGCGTCCGTCCAGTGGCGCTCGAGTCGCCGCGATGGGTGGTGTGGGTGGTATCCTCACTACTGCTGCTGGTGCTGTCGTGACGCTGGTCGTAGGTGTCGTGAAGGTCACGCCCGCACACGACCCGAAAGACTTTGAGTGCGGCTTGCGCCACCACCTCCCAGAGAAGGTGGTGATCGACAAGAACTGTCGCCTCTGCGGCGATGTCGACGAGCGGTTCGTGGGGCTCGACCGCTACGACGCGCGTGCGAAAGTGGTCGAGGCGCTCCAGCACATGGCGCTCTATGTCGACAAGCTGGACCATCCGACGGCGATCTCGATCTGCTCGCGGTCTGGGAACGTGATTGAGCCGCTGCTCATGCCGCAGTGGTTCGTTGACTGCAAGGACATGGCGAAGCGTGCGGCGGCGAACGTCCGCTCGGGTGCAATGACGATCGAGCCCAAGTCGCATGCGCACACGTGGTTCTACTTCCTCGACAACATCCAGGACTGGTGCGTGAGCCGGCAGCTCTGGTGGGGCCACCGCGTACCGGCGTACCGCGTCAAGCATGACGACGTGAGCGACCGGTGGTTCGTCGCGAGCTCCGTTGAAGACGCGCGTGTGAAGGCGCAGGCAGCGCTGCAGATCGAGCTGAGCGTGAGCGACATGGAGCAAGACGCCGACGTCCTCGACACGTGGTTCAGCTCAGCGCTCGTCCCACTTTCTGCGTTTGTACGGAACGCTAGAGGGTGGTTGAGAAAGAAGGACGGACGTGCTCGGGATGGCAGACTGACACCCTGTGTGTGGCTGGCTGGCTGTGCGTGTATGGGGAGGGCTCCAGGGCTGGCCGACCAGTGCGAACGACATTGCGACCAAGTACCCACTCGACGTGATGGAGACGGGGTCGGACATCCTCTTCTTCTGGGTCGCGCGCATGGCGATGCTGTGTGAGGAGGTGAGCCCCACCCACCCACCGCCCATTAGCGATATACGCGTCCTGGTTGCTGACGCACGCACTCGCTCCCTCTCTCTCTGCGGCACGTCAGTTCTCGGGCGAGATCCCGTTCCGCAAGGTGCTGTTGCACCCGATGGTCCGCGACAAGGCCGGGCGGAAGATGTCCAAGAGCCTCGGGAACGTCATTGATCCGCTCCACGTCATCGACGGCATCTCGCTCGACCAGCTCGTCGCGGATCTCATGGTGCGTTCGCTTCGCTGGGCGTTCAACTCGACGCGCTCGATCATTTGTTGTCTTTGGTGAGCTCACGTCATCGATCATCTACGCTCTGTCACTAGAGCGGCAACGTGGGCCCTCGCGAGCTCAAGAAGGCCGAGAAAGAGCTCAAGCGCGAATTCCCACAGGGGATCCCGACGTGTGGCACGGATGCGCTCCGGTTCACGCTCGCCTCGTACCTGCAGCAAGGTAGCCTTTCATGCGGTGTTGTCGCGTCCAGTCCTCTGGTTGGGTGTATGGTGGCAAGTGTGGTGGCTACCACGCGTGTGTCGGCTCATTCATCACGCCCTTCTCTCTCACTCTCTCCACAGGTCGACAGATCAACATGGACGTCCAGCGCGTGGTGTCGTACCGCCACTTTTGCAACAAGATCTGGAACGCCGTCCGGTACGCGCTGCCGCTGCTCGAGCCATCAACAGAGCCGCCCCCGCAGCAGCAGGCGACAACGCGCGACTTGCAGACGCTCCGCAGCAGTATGAGTCTGGCCGACCGCTGGATCATGAGTCGTCTGGTGCGTTCGTTCTGCGTCCGTGGAGGGAATGGATTGTTGGCTTCGTACTGAGTGAACGAGTCCCCTGTCGCTCTCTCACTCTGGTGCAGGCGCTCACTGTGATTGCAGCCAACCGAGGCATCGAGTCGAACCACTTGGCCACGAGCGTCGCGTCCATGCAGCGCTTCTTCGTCCAGGAGCTCTGCGACGTGTACATTGAGTTCAGCAAGCCCGTGTTGTACGGCAACCGCCTCGACGCAGACGACTTTGGCTCGCGTGACGAGCTCCAGACACGCAAGCTGAGTGCACAAGCGACGCTCTTCCAGTGCCTCGACTACTCGATGCGGCTGCTGCACCCGTTTATCCCGTTCGTGACGGAGGAGCTCTGGTGCGTCCGTCCTTTTGTGGTTCATGTGCTGTCTGGGACCTCGTCTCATCGACGTCGTCTTCCTCTCGATACTGCTCCTGTATGGGCTCGTCGTGTGTGTGTAGGCAGCGTATTCGGGAGTACGACCCGTTCACGACCGAGGCGCTCACGGACACGTCGATCCTGTTCGCCAAGTACCCCGAGCAGCTCGAGATGAGCGCGTGGGTGGACGAGGACGCCGAGCGAGCGATGCTGGTACGAAAGAGGAGCTCCTAGTGGCTGGTCGGCTGTGCGCTCATGGCTTCGTCGCCATTCATTCGATGTGGCGTAGCTGGTGCTGGACGTGATCCACGGCATCCGCTCGCTCAAGCACACTGTGAAAGTGCTCGCACCGAACGCTTCGGCTGGCGGCGGAACGAGGTGCGTGCGTGTGTGCGTCCTCCTGAGCGGACGACACTGACATCCCAAGAGTGTGAGAGAGTAAGCGAGAGAACGAGGGAGAGAGAGATGGACTGACTGGTTGGTGGTGCTGCCCAGTGACGCGAGTGTCGAGATCCTCTGTGCGAACGAGAGCGTGCTTGCCGAAGTCCAGCAAGCGCTGCGAGACATTGAAGTCCAGTCGCGCTCGAGCGTCCGCGCGTCGGTCCGTCCTGCTGGAGCGACGACGTCTGTGGCCGCAGGGCCGAGCCTGACGCACTCCGTGTCCGAGTCGTGTCGCGGTGCGTGGGTGACGACAGACAGTCTCCGTATAGTAGGACCCTGTTTGCGACCCGATCCACTCACTCCCACGAGTGCCGTGTTGTGTCGTGCGTCTGTCTCTTGTCCTACGCGCAGTGGTGATGGAGGTTCCGGAAGATGCGGAGACGTCGCAGCGCGTGCAGACGGAGCTCAGTCGCCTCGAGAAGCGCGCGACCAAGCTGACGAAGGCGCTGGAGGCGCTCACGAGTCGCCGCACGGACCCGCAGTACACGACAAAGGTCCCCGACGCGGTCCAGACGCAAGACGAGCAGCGGCTCAAGCAGACGCAGACGGATCTCCACGCTACAGCAAAGAGTATCACAGCCCTCACGGAGCTCCAGCGTCAGTACTGAGAGAAGCACACGCGACAGATAGAGAGAGACCCGACAAGACAAGCACTTGACTGGAGTTGGTTCCCTATTGAACGCCCGAGACGCCGTCTGTCGGTCTGTGTGCACACATCACCACACCGACAGGATCAGTCCTTCCCCTCACTCGTACTCGAGGATGACTTCGTCGACCTTGAGCGACGCGCCCGCGACGTGCTTGATGGCTTTGATCACGCCCTTCTTCTCCGACCGCAGCACGTTCTGCATCTTCATGGCTTCGACGACTGCGAGCTCCTGTCCGAGCTCCACGTGCTGCCCGACCTCGACTGCGACCGAGATGAGCATGCCAGGCATCGGGCATAGCAGCAAGTTCGACGTGTCCACCTTTGGCTTGGGCTTCATGAAGCGCGCGTACTTGGTCTCGAGGTCGTTCCGCACGACAACGTCGTGGACCGCGCCGTGGTGGAGCAGCTTGTAGCCTTCGGGGAGCGTCGCCAAGAGTTGCGTCGCGACCGCTTTCTCGCCACTCGTCTCCGTCAGCGTCGCTCGGAACAGTGGTGCGTTCAACGCCCAGTCGACGCTGCCGACCACGTGCCACTCGCCTTCCGCGAGCGCGAGCGTCGCCGTCTCGACGCGGTTGCGCGCGTTCACGAGCTCGAGCTCGACCACGACGACTTCTTTCACGTCGCCAAACTGCCCATCGACGCTCACAAACAGCGTCTCGCCGTGCTCGGCGAGGTGGTTGCGCTTCGCGAGCGCAATCAGCTCCGCACTCGAGACGCCACGCTGGACGACACGGAAGCGCGGGACGACGCCCGCGTGGCCCGAGACGAACTCGAGCTCGTCGTCGTTCACAGTGCCTGTGATCGCGTCCCGTGGCGACGCAATGCGACCGGAGAGCTGCGTGCTCGCGTGCGCTTTCTGCAAGTGCATGATCGCGCCAACGACCGAGAGGTCTTTCGCTTCGTCGGCTGTGAGCTGGACGCCGCTAAAGCCGTCCGGGTACTCCTCGGCGATGAACTTGGTCGTGATCTTGCCGCTCACAAAGCGCGGGTGGCGGTACACGTCTTGGAGGAACGACACGTTGTTCCCAGGGCCACGGATCACGTAGTTGTCAAGCGCGACTTTCATGCGCGCGAGCGCTTCGTCCCGGTCCTTCCCGTGCGTGATGAGCTTCGAGATCATGGGGTCGTAGAACATGGAAATGTCGCTCCCTTCGGTCACACCCGAGTCCACGCGCACACCAGGGAGGTGCGCGGGCTCTTGGTACTTGAGCAGCCGGCCGATCGACGGCAAGAACCCACGCAGCGGGTCCTCCGCGTACACGCGGCTCTCCATCGCCCAGCCGTGGATCTGCACTGGGCCTTGGAGCAAGTGGTCTGGGAGCTTGTGGCCGGCCGCGACGCGGATCATCTGCTCGACGAGATCGACTTGCGAAATGAGCTCGGTCACCGGGTGTTCGACCTGGAGCCGCGTGTTCATCTCGAGAAAGTAAAAGTTCTTGTGCTTGTCGCACAGGAACTCGACTGTCCCTGCCGAGACGTACCCGACTTTCTTCGCGAGCATGGACGCTTGCTGGCCCATTGCGAGCCGCGTCTCAGCGTCCAGCAGCACACTCGGCGCTTCTTCAATCACCTTTTGGTTCCGGCGCTGGATCGAACACTCGCGCTCGGGGAGCGGGACGACGTTCCCAAACGTGTCGGCGATCAACTGGATCTCAATATGGCGCGGGTCTTCAATGAACTTTTCGAGGAACATGCGGTCGTCGCCAAAGCTGCTCGCGGCCTCTTCTTTCGACAGGCGGAAGCCCATGCGCACTTCGTCGTCGTCGTATGCGACGCGCATGCCTTTCCCGCCACCGCCTGCGCTCGCTTTGATCATCACAGGGTACCCAATGTCACGTGCGACTGTGACAGCGTCGTCCGCGGATTCAATGACACCGAGGAAGCCTGGGATCGTGTTCACACCGGCTTCCTTCGCGAGCAGCTTCGACTCGATCTTGTCGCCCATGGCTTGGATCGCTTCGTGGCCAGGGCCAATGAACGCGACGCCGATCGCTTCGAGCGCTTCGCAAAAGTCCTTGTTCTCCGACAAGAAGCCGTAGCCAGGGTGCACGGCCTGTGCGCCGGTGGCTTTCACGGCGTCGAGGATCTTGGGGATGCTCAAGTAGCTCTGCGCCGACGCCGCGGGGCCGACGCAGATCGCCTCGTCGGCCATGCGCACGGCCACCGAGTTCACGTCCGGCTCCGAGTACACGGCCACAGTCTTGATCCCGAGCCGCTGGCACGTGCGGATGACGCGCACAGCGATCTCCCCACGGTTCGCAATGAGGATCTTGTCAAAGAGCTTTTCTTTTGAGGCAAACGCGCGGTGCTGCTGCTGCTGCTGCGACAGGAGCAGCGACCCTGGCGCCCGCCCAGCGGCGCGGAGAGCGAGGCACGACCGCAGCGCACGCGCCGAGAGCATGAGGGTGGCAGGAGAGATGGAGGGAAGTGAGGAGCTGCTGCTGCTGACTGTTTGCGGTCGAAATGCCGTGTGCGGCGAAGCCGTCAGCTCTGGAAGCGCAAATGGGCAGGGTTGCGGACTTGTATTGAGGGGTATCTTGCGTTAGGTTCATCAGAAGAGGGTGCTTTTAGAAATTATAAGCTTTAAGATGAAAAGTTAGACGATAGGGTACCGCGGAACCTTGGCATATTGTACTGCTACAATATAATATTGTTTGATATTGAATAAATATAAAAAGCTCTTAACAGGTAATTGCTTGATAAAGTGTTTCTTAAACTTAATACTCTAGACAACATTGAAATATTATTACTACAGCGTTTACATCTGAAAGAAGAGGATTCATCTTCCCGAGCCACCTAGAGATTCAATATTTGAAAATATTCTCGAATTAGCACCGCCAAATTAACAAATCGGACTTGAAGTTTGGAGGTGCAAAGTCTGGGTTGGCGGCGTCGATGCGATTGTATGGA
Organism: Globisporangium megalacanthum; assembly: GCA_023334115.1. Classification (NCBI taxonomy): domain Eukaryota; phylum Oomycota; class Peronosporomycetes; order Pythiales; family Pythiaceae; genus Globisporangium; species Globisporangium megalacanthum. The sequence continues at coordinate 18,026 of JAASGD010000617.1, forward strand.
CGACGTCGAGAAACAAACAGCACTTGTTGTGGTGGTGCAGGGGGCATTGCTCACTTCGCAACACACTCCGTATTGAACGCCTGGGAGCAAGTGTGAGCTCTTCAAAGTGTCGTAACGCACAGGATGGCTCTCCAAAGCCTCCTGATCCAGTGGACTGTGGTCACGCGAAAGCACCAAGTTGTGTGAACTGTCTAAAGGGTGTAAACTCCCTGCGTAGATGGTGATATTCAGGGTGTGAAATAAGCTAATGATACCTCCCATTTCAATGCTTGTCAAAACAGTCGATGTCGATGCAACCATTTTCACGTTGCAGCCATCAAGGGCAAGAAGACCTCTTCTTGGACCCGCTCGACGACTGCCCCGATAGCGATGGCCTCCAAGCTCCGCGTACTCTGCTTGCACGGCTGGCGCACGAACGGCCGCATCCTGCAGCACCAGACGGGGGGACTGCGCAAAGCGCTGAGTACCGCCGACTTTTTCTTCCTCGACGCGCCGTTCGTGGCCACTGGACCGGCGCATGAGATCGTGCGCACGTTCTACGAGAAGGAGGCGCCGTTCTTTCAGTGGTGGGACGCCATTAAGCGTGAGGACGCGACCGCTGCTGCCGCTGCTTCTTCCGCTGACAACAGCAGCCGCGCACCACGCACCATCTACAGCTACGAAGGACTCGAGCACACGCTCGACTTTCTGCTCGGACAGATCCACCAGCTCGGTCCGATCGACGTGCTGCTCGGCTTCTCGCAAGGCGCCGCCACCGTGACCGTCATGAACGCACACTACGTCAAGACGTACGGCACACGGCCGCCCTGGCGCGCCTGCGTGCTCGTCGCAGGCTTTGAACCGCGCGGCGTCGAGACGAAGCACCTGCTTGAGGACGCGTTTGGGAACCGCTTGCCGATCGACAACATGCCGTCGATCCACGTGATTGGCTCAGCGGACGAGATGGCGCCGAGCTCAGAGAAGCTCTTCGAGCGCTACGCGGGCCAGGAGAAAGGGGTCAAGAAGTTCAAGTTCGTGCACGACGAGGGCC
>JAASGD010000618.1:0-19047 GCA_023334115.1 Globisporangium megalacanthum
AGGCTGGCGGAAGCAACCACACACGAGAGGCACATGTGATTTCTGCGCGCGCATTGAACAAAAATACGATGTCTGGGCTATGAAGATACCACAGCGCTATGTGATTGGTCAGATCGGCGAATACAAAAAACCTATGATCGGAGACTTGATGATATTCAACCATAGGAGCAAATACACTAAATACAAAAATCGATCTCAAGATCATGAGCACGAGCAGAGATGGCAGCGCAAGCACCATGACCGTCGCGTTATCCTCCGCCACAGCCAGCAGCAGCAGCAATGTGGACCTTGAGGAGATCGACTTTGACGAGCTGGACGACTACTTGGAGCTCTTCCAACAGGATGGCGTGATCAAAGAGGCGCTCGCGAAGGGCGTGGACCTGCGGCAGTACGCGCGCCAGATGGACCAGGAGTTGCGTGCCGCCGAGGCCGAGTCAGTGGCGCAGTACGTACTGCGTGCTGAGGACATTGTAGCGCTGCACGACGAGGTGCAGCAGTGCGACAACGTGCTCGCTCGTATGCAGGAGATGCTGCTGGGCTTCCAGGCCGACCTCGGTGGCATCAGCGACGAGATCCGGCACCTCCAGGACGAATCGATCGGCATGAACGTGCGTCTGCGCAACCGTCGAGCCGCTGAAGAGCAACTCCAGCGGTACCTCGCACACGTCGCTCTCGCGCCGTCGCTCGTCGCGACAATCGACGCAGAGGACGTGAACGACGCGTTTCTGCACGCACTCGTCGCACTCAACGCCAAGCTCCAGTACGCTGCGATGCGGACGCCAGACCCCGACGGCTCGTCGTTCGACCTCGTCCCAGCGCAGACGGCCGCGTTCCGAGACGTCGACGCGCAGCTGCAGAAGCTCAAAGCCCGTGCAGTCGCCCGCGTCCGCGAGTTCCTCCTTGCGAAAGTCGGCGACGTGAAGCGACCCAAGACGAACATCCAGATGCTCCAGCAGCACACGCTCTTGCCGATGAAGTACCTCGTCACGTTCCTCGCAGACAACGCACCGGACGTTGAGACGGAGTTCCGGGACGTGTACGCAGAGGCGATGAGTAAGACGCTCACTGGCGTCTTCAAGGCGTACCACACAGGGCTCCTGAAGCTCTACGAAGAAGTCGCTGCTCGCACGGACCTGCTCGCAGTCGAAGAGCAGTCGCTCAAAGGGCTCTTCACGTCCCGCGTAAACCTCGCGAAGCGGAGCGACACGTTCGCTGTCGGCGACCGTGAGAAGATTCTCGACGCTGCCGCCGCGCCGCCGTTGCTGCTCCACGTCGCCCAGCAAGAAGGGCTCAAGCTCCCGTACGAAGCGGTCTTTCGCAGCGTCCAGCAGCATCTTATGAACGCTGCGACGTCCGAGTACCTCTTCTTGCTCGACTTTTTCCACCAAGGCGGCGGCTCGCGGAGTGGCGCGAGTGGGGGTCCGCACCAGCAGCTGCTGCGGGCGCGGGACTTGTTCCTGCGCGTGTTTGCCAAGACGCTCTCTGTGTGTCTCGAGAACCTCGAGAACTACCTCTTTACATGCTACGACGCGGTCGCGTTGCTGCTCATGGTGCGGCTTACGCACGCCCAGCGACTCGTGATGGAGAAGCGGCGGATCCCTGTCCTCGACTCGTACTTTGACCGCGTAGCGCTCCTGCTCTGGCCGCGGTTCAAAGCCGTGTTTGATCTAAACCTCCAGAGCGTGCGCGCTGCGAAAGTCAAGAAGCTCGGCGCGCTTGACCTCCATCCGCACTACGTCATCCGGCGCTACGCAGAGTTTGCAGCGTCGGTGCTCAGTCTGAGCATGTACACGCAGCGGGGACCGAGCGGCGCGGGTGGTAGCGACGACGCGACAGCGGTCTCGAGCGCACAGATGCACGAGAACGGCGCAGGCGACATGGTGCTCCACAACCTCGCGGTGCTCCGGGACGAAGTGCTTGCGCTGCTCACGCGGCTCGCAGAGCAGCACAAGGCCGCGAAAGACCGGTGCGTCTTCCTCGTGAACAACTACGACCTCGTCCTCTCGCTCTTCCAGGAGCGCCGCATTGTCTCGGACGAGACGAGCCGCTTTGAAGAGCTGCTCGCAGCCCAGCGGGAGCGGTTCGTGGAAGAAGAGCTCCAGACGTCGTACGCCAAGCTGATCCAGTTTGTGCGGCAGCACGAGAGCCGCACGAGCAGCAGTGGTGGTGGGGCGAGTGCAGAGGACGCGGTGCAGCTCGAGCGGATCGTGCGCGAGTTCGCGGGCTCGTGGAAGAGTGGGATCGAGAAGATGAACAGCAACGTCATGACGTACTTTTCCAACTTTCGCAACGGCATGGAGATCCTCAAGCAGGTGCTCACGCAGCTGCTGCTCTACTACACGCGGTTCGTCGAGCTCGTGAAGCGGAGCTACGGCCAGCGGCAGCCGCCGTTCGCGAGCGCCATTGTCACGACGCAGGAGATCCTGTACGAGATCAAGAAGTACAGTCGGTCCTTCTAGCTTCTAGCTAGCCCATGGCAACAAGCGCAATACCAGACGTGGATGGGAGGAAGAAACGTTTCGTTGATTCAAGGAGGCGACTGCGCTCGAGTCTCCTTCCGTTGCTGACGTATGGTCGCTCATGGCGACAGATGATCGATCCCATGGGCTGGCTAGTGCCGAAGACCAGCCGTAGTCGTAGTAGCTGTGGAGACACACACCCCGTCGCGATAGCGCAGTTGGTTCTTCTAGACGTTGATGGTCGCCGGTGAGATGTTGTAGCCCAGGACGCCAATGATCAGAGCGTAGCCGAGCGTGACGATGAGCACTGACGTGATGAGCGAGAAGGTGACACCGACGCGTAGGAAGTCCTGCACCGTCAAGTACGGCTGTCCGTGGTCGTCCAGCACCAGCAGCGAGTTGATGTTCGGGAACGACGAGAACGGCAACGCCATAGCTGCACAGACACACACCACATGAGCAGGTAACTAGGCACATCAGCCACACCCACACAAACACACGCGGTCGCACGTACCAGCCGAGATCGCGAGCGCGCAGCAGATCACTGGGATGTGTGGGTGTCCAATCTGGATGCTCAGTTGGACGATGATCGGCAGGAGGATGATCGACGCGACCGTGTGCGACACAAACGTCGTCAAGCAGAGCACGAGCATGCAGAGCGAGACCGTCACGACCCAGACGCTTCCGGATGGCAGCGCGAGGATGATCGAGTGGCTCAGCGTGTCAAGCAGGCCTGACCGCTGCACTGCCTGCGAGACGTGACGTGCACCGTAACGACCGTCCACGTTAGCGCGCACGCACAGAGATAAGCAAGGTACCGCCACCCATACGCACCTCGCCCAAGACGTTGCCACCGCCAATCAGGAACAGGATATGCCACGAGAACGAGTTGAAGTCGAACTGGCTCAGCATTCCCGTCCCAAACATGACGAACTGCAGCACCGATGCAGTGTGAGCCAATGGGGAGATAGACAGGGAAGTAGGTAGCAACCACCAGCCGCCGCAGTTGTTCGCACCATGAACATGAGCGAGATGATGCCGAGGTCGCCGAACGTCGGGCTCGTGATCGAGAACGTCGCCCAGAGGAAGATCGTGAGCAGCGTCAGCGCAATCACTGTGACGTGCAGGCTGCTAATCTTCTGCTTCTGGTCGTAGACGATCTGTGGAATGTACTTGGCGTCTTTCGGGTCGAACACCCATAGCAGGAACAGCCAGCACTAGCGCACCACACACCAACGCCAGCGCATCGCAGTGAGTGAGATGCTGTGGTTACGCCAGTCCCTCAGCCACCCATCATCATCCATGGACCATTACGCCAGTGCAAACGCTCACCAGGATGGTCGAGACCGTGCAGAACGGCACTGCGAGCGCCATCCACTCGCCGAACGAAATGCTGTACCCCGCCTTCTCGAGGTACGACACCGCGAGCGTGTTCTGCAACGACGAGATCGGCGTCATCATACCGCCGAGGTTGCACGCGAACGCGAGCCCAATGAGCAGCGTCTTGACGTAGGCGCTGTTCGTCGGGAAGTCCCGGATGATCGGGAGCAGAACCTACCGCGCGGCACCAGCATCACCACTCAGCGTTGGCGCTTTAAAAACCCAGGCTAGAGCGGCTGGACCGCGTAGTACGTACCGACACACACAAGACCGGGGCCGTGTGGTTGCTGATCCACATCGATAGGAACAGACCCATCATCATGATCGCCAGCAGAAACAAGTTTGGGCTCTTCTTGAAGCGCCGCTGCAGGAACGCGGCGATGTACAGCTCGATCTGGCACTTTGCAAACGCTGCAGAGATGGAGTAGCTGTCGAAACAAAGCATCCACGTTAGCTCTAGTTAGCCGGGTGGGTGGCTGGTGAAAGCCACACCGCACACCAGCCAGACCAGCGCCACTCATGCACCCACCCGCCCATGATGAGAATCGTCGTGTGGTTCACGAGCGCCGACATGACTTCTTTCGCAGCTTCCTCTGTCGAGAGAGCGCATGCGAGAAGCGGTCGAGCGTGAGTGTTGTCTGCCTCAAGTCCCTCTCTCCCATGCGTCACACGCAAGCACACGTACTGGACGTGAGCATGACTTCTGGGTGCGCCTTGTTGTTCAGAATGCCCAAGAACACCACCATCGGCGGCACGAGGAGCGCGGTCGCAAAGTACGGGAGCGCTTCCGTCACCCAGAGCGACGTAATGAAGACGAGCATCGCCAGGCACCGCTGCTGAACGTCGTGGCCTGTGTCCCATCCCCACATTAACACGCACAGTGAGTCGTTACGGTCAACAGGCGGCAGATCAACGACAGCAACAGCAGCAGCAGCCTACAAAGAAGGCGACGTACCCTCTGGCGTCACGCGCACAAGAAGGAGGAAGATAAAGAAGAAGAGCGACACGCCAAAGGGGATAAACTTCACCTGCACGTGGTGCCCACAGCCATCCACATACACACGTGTACGTCTGTCAGTCTTCTTGAGACAGCTACATTCCTTCTCCTCCTCAGCCATCCGCGCACCTTGCGAAGCAGCGAGTGTTGGTCGCCCTGCATCCGCTTCACACGGCGCTCCATGTTGCCTGCCTCGAGCTTATCTCTGAGTCCACACGTCGTCCAGGTGCCAGGTAGGTACGAGCGTGAGCCTCTCCTCAACGTTCTCAGCTCTTCTCGCATGCAGCAGCAGCCGTGGTCACCGCTGCAAGAGCCACTCCCCGTACGTACTTGGACGTGAGCCCCACCACGCGCTCAAAGAGCTCGTCAATGTCGTCGGACGCGTAGAACTTCTCCTTCTCGAGCCGCTGCATAAAGTCCTTCAGCGTGTTCTCCTTCACCGACTTGTCATACTACCGTAGCCAGCAATCAGAGTGTGAGCCAGCACCCGCTCACTCGCATCCCTCTATAAGGGCAGCCAGCCCGCTAGTCGATACACCACGTCACCTTCTTCACAATCTTCCGGAAGCCCGAGTGGTTGATCTGCACGAACGTGCGCAGGTCCACGAGCGTATCGTAGATGTCCTGGAGCCCCGAGAAGCCGTGGTCTGTTACAAATTATCATGTCCCACACTCGCTCGCTTAGTCTACCGCCACAGATTATCCCACGCACGCACTCGACTCGCAGCAGAACCTGTCGAACTGCATACATCGCTCAGCCAGGCACCCGCTCATTCGCACCTTGCGAGAGCGTGCGGCCGCGCACGTGCACGTGGCCGCGGGAGTTCTGCTCGTCGATCATGGACTCTTCAAAATCCTTCACGCTCTTTTCGAGCGACACGATCTTGCCCGTGAAGAAATCGTTGACGACCCGCAAGTTGTCGCCTGTGACTTCCCAAAAGTCCGCTTTCGCCTCCTGCACCTCGTCGACGGCGGCGCGGAGCAGCGGATGCGACTCGTCCATGTACACGCGTACATGGTCTGCGTCGTCGCCGGTTGACGCAGCATTACCAGCACCAGAAGCAGCTGCGAGCGCAGCAGCGACTGCAGTGGCGGCGGCGTCACGCGGAGGCGACGCACCAGTGGCGCCGTACGCCTGCTGCAGCGCACGCTCCTGGCGACGCGTGTGCTTCTCGATCTCGAAAGCCACGCGCTTGATAAGGCGTTTGAGGCGCTTGTACTGCACGTATGAGTCGCGCCACTCAGGGTTGGCCGAGATCTCGAGCTGCTTGCCGAACTTCATGGTTGTGTCTCACAAACCAAATCAAAAGTGAGGTGACCAACAGGTCAGCCTGATCTTGTGCTCGCATAAGTACGAATCAGATGACAGAGTGCGCGACATATACTGTCACCAACATACATGATTGTAATCTGTCAGTGACAGTACTTGTCGCGCCACGATCTTTTCTCCCTTTTTCAAGCATTTCTCCATTACTCGAGCGAGAAGAGCACGAAAAGCAGCACCATGAGCAACCCGACTGTGCGCCTCGACTTCCTGCGCGCTGGCAGCCGCGGCAACTCCATGAGCTACGGCGGCGCGATGCCCAACATGCACCTTCCCATGCACGAGCACCTCTTCGCGGGTGGCGACGCTGCGGCAGCGCCCGGTGCGCTCGGGAGCGGCTTTCTGCTGCCGCCTGTGGCGGACCCCGCGCTCTACGCGCGTACGCACCTGAAAACCAAGTACGGCGAGGACAACGAGCAGGCGCTCAAGTTCGAAAAAGGTACGACGACGCTCGCGTTCATCTACAACGGCGGCATCATCGTCGCCGTCGACTCGCGCTCGACCATGGGGCCATTCGTGTCGTCGGGGCAGGTAAAGAAAGTGAACGCCATCAACGAGTACATGCTCGCGACGCTCGCGGGGACAGCCGCCGACTGCCAGTACTGGCAGCGCAACCTCGCAGTGCAGTGTCGTATGTACGAGCTGCGCAACCGCCACCGCATCTCCGTGCGTGCGGCCTCGAAGCTCATTGCGAACACGTGCAACTACTACAAGCGCTACGGCATGTCGCTTGGGATGATGCTCATGGGCTACGACAATGGCGCGCCAGCGCTCTACTACGTCGACGACGAAGGCTCGCGCTTCCGTGCGAGCGAGGAGATCCCCAAGTTCTCGGTCGGCTCGGGCTCGACGTACGCGTACGGCGTGCTGGACACCAACTGGCGCTGGGACCTCACGGACGACGAAGCCGTGAAGCTCGGCCAAGACGCGATCTACCACGCGACCCACCGGGACGCCTACAGTGGCGGCATCTGCAACGTGTACCACTTCCAAGCGGACGGCTTCCGCCACGTGGTGCACCGGGACGTCGACGAGCTGCACGACCACAACCGCGCGTACTGAGTGCGCTGATTGCTGCTGCTCGCGTAGCTCTCTCTCTGATCAGTGGCGTTACGCACTGTGCGCTGCTGGTGACGGGTGGGCGCGTGAGAGAGCGAGTGGGTGGGTGACGAGCGTCTTTTGCACGCAACGAGTGAATGAGAGCGACGAGCTGTCTTGAAAAACCACCGCTGAACCACCTGCTGCTGTTGTCTGCGTCCCCTCCCTCTCTCCTTGGGTCCTATGGCTGATGCGGGCGCTTGCGCTCACGACTTGGTTGCCGGACCATCACGGGTCTGAACACGCCGCTCGATGAACTCCTGGAGGTCCTTCGCGGCCCTGAAACACCCACCCGACAAGCTTGTCAGCTTTCATCACCACACGTTTCCACCAGCCACTCAGGGCCCAAGCCACTACGTACTTGTAGTAGTTGGTGTCGGGCGTGTTGTAGGCCATGCAGTTGTTGCACATGAGATCCAGGTCTGCGCGCAGCGCCGCCTTCGAGACGTACTGGCCGTTTTCGATCCGCTTCGCGACCAGCGACAGGTCCACGGGGTCCTTGATGAACTCGAGGTAGTCCACGACGATCGTCGTGTCCACGGGCTCATGGAACGGCCACGCGCTGCGGTGGCTCGCCACGGCTTTCCAGAGCTGCGTGAGCTGCGTTTTGAGACTCCCCGGGTCACGAGTGCTGGACGACAGAGACAACCACACAGGCGAGTGAGCACGAATGACAGAAGAGTGGTGCCAACCCATCCATCCCACAAGGCTATCTAAGCACACAGACAGCAGCGCACCCAATGCGGTTGTTGCGAATTGTCGCCTGGGACCACCCGGCCTCCTCTGCAGCAGCAGCAGACGTGGGAAGCGCGTGAGATGAGCGAGTCGAGTGGCACTCGCGAATGAGAGAGAGGAAAGTCGGAGCAAGTACGTACTGACGCCCGGGATCATGTAGATGTCCATGAGCCGTCCTTCCGCAAACTTCTCGAGGCCTGGGTACACAATGTGCGCGCGCGAGCGCTCCTTGATCTTGTCTTGAATCGCCTGTGGTCCACACGCAAGCGCTCGCTCGCCTCAGACACGCTTATCACCATACCCACGTCACTCCACACCACCCACACACGCCCACACACGCCCACACGCACAAACGCACCTTGCGCTGCCGGTGCACCATGCTCGTGATCCTTAAATAGTCGATCTGGTAGTGGATCGTGCACTCCATGAGCGTCCCGCCGTCGTAGTCCTTGATGTAGCCAAACCAGTTTGGCCGCGGCATGGACACGACTTTCGCGAACCCCTGCTTCTTAAAGTACCCGATCGCGTAGTTGTCTGCGTACGTGAGAAAGTGCGTGATCCCATCGTGCTTCACAAACTCTTTCAAGTGGTTCATCAGCCGCGTGCCGTAGCCTTTCACTTGGTCCGCCGCGTTGATTGCACAGAACGCAATTTCGGCAAAGTGGTTGGGCAGAAACGGCCGGTAGCAGATTCCACCAATCACGTGCGTCCCGTTCTTGAGAATCACCATTGACCGGTGGTTCCGGTCAAACACGAGCCGCACAATGTACTCTTTCGGCATCTTGGGCAGCTGCCGCGCAAAAATGTTTTTGAGCGTCGTGAGCTGGATCAAGTGCTCGGGCGACCCGTCGTTCGTGATCACGTCGAACTTGACGAGACCGCCATCTTCCTCCATCTTGGCCATGTCGTCACGGGAGAGCATGGTTGGCGTCGCGTCACCAATCAGCGGCGCTTCTTTCGCTGCTGGTGGTGCTGCTGGTGGTGCAGACGTGTCCAGTGTGGGGGTCACGACAGTCGGCTCCTCCCTCTTGATCGCGTCGCTCTCTGCAGTCTTCTGTTTCTTGAGAGCGCTCGCCTCGTCAGACTGCACAGTGTTGTCGGACGCGTCGACTCCTTTGCGCTTCCCAGACGCAGTGGCTTCTGCGGACGCCTCCTCACTCGAGCTTGGCGAGGCGATGGGAGGGACCGTGTCCGGCGCTTCTGCGCTCTCCGAGACCGTCTCCTGCTCGTTTTTCAGCGCCTCAGTGTTGTTTTCCAGCGCCAAAGGCACCTGCTCTTCCGCTGAATCGCCGACGACAGAGAGAGGAGCGTCCGCTGCGGTTTGCTCGCTGGCGCCGTTGGCGCTCTCAGCGGACCCGTTGACAGCAACGGTGTTGTCGGCAACAGTTGCAGCGCCCACGTTTACCATCGCCTCAGCTTCAGGAGCGCCCTCAACCGACCCGTTAACGGCGACGACGTCGTCGTCAACAGCCGCAGTGTCCACAGTTGCTGTGGCGTCCGCGTCAGGGACGCTCTTGGCAGCTCCGTTGATAGCGACGTCGCTGTCGTCAACAGCCGCTGCGTCCGCGGTTGTCATGTCCTCACTGCCAGCGTCGCTTGCTGCGACCGTCACCGCCGCTTCGTCGGCCGCCGCTGACATGGAGGGGTCCGTCACGCAGCTGGCGTTGTCGGCATTGCTGGTGGTGGCGTCCGCCATGCTCTTCCCTATACAAAACCGCCTATGAAAGCTCGCGCGCTTTTTCAGGCAGAGGAGGTTTATTATGTGAAAGCTACTGTATGCTACCTGCATTTACCATCAGAATTGAAAACCGATAACCTGCTGCTGCAAAAGTTGGAAGTCAAAACCACAATGCCATAATTTTCAGCAATATTCCTGAGAATTCATTACCTCTTAGCTTCGATAAAGTCAATTCATCGTAGTGATATTTTCGAGTGTGTCGTTGTTCCGCAGTTCTGATTGGCTGTATTAGCGACTAGTGAACTCTGGCATGGACCAGGTTGCAGTGTACTTCAAGTTCCTCCTTCACCTTCAAGAACAGACGAAATGGTCTTCTCCGCCACCTTCTTTCTCGCCCTAACCTTCCTGCTTTCTTCTCTGTCATTGTCGAATCCACCAACGAGCACGCATCACTACCAAGCAACTGCCACACGCACTACAGGCCAACACCTCACACACTCCCCCTTCCGCGCTCAATGCTCGAGTCCCTTCTCCCGCGCTTCCTGTTCGTATCTGCGAGCATCACCGTCTCTACTACCCAGATCCCTGCGCTTGTCGATGCGGACGACGAGTGGATCGTGGTTGAAAGCTCGACCACGACCGCCCCCACTCGACGAGACTCAGCGTGCAGCCTGCAATCGGCCAGGTGGCCATCGCATCGGCGTGCTCGTACGCGGACGTCGTCGCTGGACGGATGGAAACGACAGCAGCAACAGCAGCAACGACCACGACTCATTAAGGTCCGCTGACGCTCCAAGTGTAGTCAGCTGAGTCGACTACGGTACATGTACATCATACCATCCAAATGACAACGATGAATAACCAGATACTGGTACGAAGCATTGCGTACTGCCTTACCTGAACCTACTTCCTACGCGTCGGTCTTTGCTTCGCACTCGGCGGGAAGATAGGAGAGCAGCCTCTCGGGCACGAGCTGCTTGAGCTCGGCGTACGCGCACTTGTGCAGCTCGAGCCGCCGCAAGATCTCCGTGTCGTCGTTGATCTCGAACGGCGCACTAAAGTTGAAAAAGATGTCTTGCCGGTCCTCCGACATCTCGCACTGGATCACCGTGTCCTTGCCCGTGTTCACAACAATAAACGGCAGCGAAATGCGGCCCTCGTCGCTCCCGGCCTCGCTGGCACCCAGTGGCAACTCGCTGTTGTCCACTGCCGTTGAGCTTCGGCCGTGGTTGCGGGTGGCGTTGCGCTTCAGCAGGTTCTGCATCGCCACTTGCTGCACGAACACCATAAGCGAATCAGCTCGAATCATTAACCAACCAACCAGCTAGTAATCAAACAAACCGACCTGAACCAGCAGGTCTTGAAGGTGCTGTTTCTTCTGCTCCAGACTCTTCATGCGCTCATTGCGCTCCGCCTACGCACACACGAGCAGCGCAGTGGGAGTCAGTCAGTAGGTGTGGCACAACGCACACACTCACTTTAATGACCAACGAGTCATTCCCCCAATTTACTGACAATGAGCATTTCCGTGTCGTGCTGGAGATTCGACGGCAGCCCCTTCCACTGGATCTCCTTGCGCTCTTTCGAGATGATGTCCATGGCCATGAGCACATTCAGCGCGTCGTACACGCGCCGGCGGATGTTCTTCTCGTCGTACACCGCGTCGTTCGGCCGCATTGTCACAAACTCGCGCACGAGCTCGTCTGCGACTTCGTTGTACGTCGTCGTGTGCTTCTCCTCGACCTTCTGGCACACTTTCATACTAAAGTGGCGCAGCCCCTTGTTGATCTTCAAGTACTTGCGCTTTTTTCCAGACGCCCCTCTACAATATACAATACAAGCATATAAACCGTACTTAGCGAGGAGACGCACACCACCAACCACATACACGCACACAAAACGTACGGGCTGCCGAACGTCGGACTGCTCGCGCCGCCGCCGTCCTGGCTCGTCTCCGAGAGCTGCCGCTTGCTTGCGCCAGTGAGGTCCGCGCCAGCAGCACCGTTGCTGTCTTCGTCGTGCGCCACGACCTCTTGCTTAATGTCCACGAGCGCACCATCTTTCATAAGCCCCGCCTCGGTCGCCATCTTCTCGAGCCCTTGCGCCTTCATCAGGTTCACAAAGTCGTCGTGCAGGCTGCTCGGCGTGATCGCTGCGTTCACTGCGCCTTCGCCGAATGGCCGCACGGTCGCCACTGGCGGAGCGGCAGACACAACAGCAGCAGGAGGAGGAGGAGGGAGGGGAGGCAGTGTAGCTCCAATCGCTGGAGCACCGGCGTCTTTCTCCTCCAGATCCATCTCCGTGAGCTTCTTGAGCTCGCGCCGAGTGACGCGGGGCTTTACACCAGCTGCTGTTGTCGTTGCAGAAGTGGCCGACGTGCCAGCGGAAGCGCCGCCTGCGAGCCGCTTCTTGGTCGTGACGCGCGCTGGCGCTTTCGGCTGCGCGGGCTTTGCGAGCGGCGAACGGATCTGTTCGATCGGCGGCGTCCCTGGCGCCTGCGTGTCGTCTGTCATATCGACCGAGTCGCGTACGTGCGCGTGGTTCGTTCCTACAGTCGGTCACGGCACAGAGGACGAAGCCACGCTTGCGCCTCTCGAAGCTTTCTTGGCTGGGTTTCTTCACACCCGTGAAATACCAGAAGAGGGGCCTCTATTCGATCTATTCGTAGCTCTTGGCAAAGAGCAACCAACTCGAGTCGGTGCCACACATAACACACGCACCATGGCGCGCAAGGACGACTTCTATCTGCGCTACTAGTGCGTCTGCGTCCACAGGCGGCTCGCTGGCGTTGTTGTCGCTGCGCTAACGAAGCGCATTGCTTGTTGGCGCTCAGTGTCGGGCACAAGGGCAAGTTCGGTCACGAGTTTATGGAGTTCGAGTTCCGCGGCGATGGCAAGCTGCGTTACGCCAACAACTCCAACTACAAGAAGGACTCGATGATCCGCAAAGAGGGTGCGTGTGCGTGTGGTTTGGTTTGGCTTGCCTGCCGCGTCTGCCGACGTGTGCGCATCGCTGGCGAGTGCATAAGACGCTCGCAGTTGGGCAAATCGTATCCACCCACCACTGACTCGACGTGCTCGTATGTGTGCGTCCAGTGACTGTCTCGCATGCAGTGATCGAGGAGCTCAAGCGCATCGTGAAGGACAGCGAGATTACAAAGTGCGTAGTGGTGGGGGACGGAGGTCGTGCTCACTGCGGACTGCGTAGACGGCGCTAATGAGCGGTGGATCGCTCTGTGGACAGGGAGGACGACAAGGAGTGGCCAGAGCCGGACCGCGTCGGTCGACAAGAGCTCGAGATCATCTGCGACGATGAGCACATCTCGTTCACAGTATGTTGTGTAGCTCCTTGCAGACTGTACCGTGTCGTTCGTTTGCTCGCGTGCGTGTGCTGATGACGTCACCATCGCTCGTGGACTACTGCAGTGCTCGAAGATCGGGTCGCTCCTGGACGTGCAAGGCAGCAAGGATCCGGAAGGACTCCGCGTGCTCTACTATCTCGTGCAGGACCTCAAGTGTCTCGTGTTCTCGCTCGTCACACTGCACTTCAAGGTACTGTACGCGCGTGCCCCACTCCGCTTCACAAGCTCCCCCCTTTAACGTGCCGCTGGGCTCCTCACTCGCTCCATCGCCTGCGTGCAGATCAAACCGATCCCGTAGGCTTAAAGAGCGCTCCCGGCGGTCATTGGCTGTCGCATGTCCGCCCCACAAGAGCCACCGACAGCCTTCCATACAACAAGAGTACGAGCGTACGAGCGTCTTCTCCTCCAAACTCCTTGTTCTCTTATCTTGCGTTAGCGAAGGCTGGTGCGAGCAGAGCCGAGCAGACAACCCCTCTCTCCCAGTAGCCGGACGTGTCCCATCTCCTACTGTCAGCCTGCCGCAATGAAGGATCCGCGCGCTTCGATGACGAGCAGGCCGCCACAGAGTTGCTCGCTCGTCTGTCGTTCGTTGGCTCTGGGCCTTAGTCCCGCTCGCTGATCGCAGTCAAGTGCGTCTCGATCTCGTCCTCCGTCAGCTTGCGGAACCTACGACCGACGCCACCACACACGGACGCTGATCAGCAACGAAGCGACCACACGACCCAGCAAGCTGGCCACTCCAGTCAACGCGTTCGTTGTCGCACCGCTGGCCCTCCACGACGACGCCGACCTCGAGCTCGTTCGGGCGAAAGTCCGCCGACAGCACGGTCTGGAGGCACGTGATGGCCGTGTGCAGCGTCGTCTCGTAGTCCATGCTCGGGTTCGCCTTCACTTTCTTCTCCAAGTAGTTCTGCGCCTCTTGCTCTTTCGGGCCGGCCGACGTCGCCTTGTAGCCCCAAAAGTGGCCGGCGGGGTCGATTTTAAAGAGCTGCGGGCCCTTCTCGTCGTCCACGCTGATGAGCATCGTGATGACGCCGAACGCGCGCATCGACGCGTGCTGCGTGTACACTTGGGCGACGTCGGCGATGCGCTTCGCAAGCACGTGGCACGGGACTTTGTACCCGTACTTGTTCTCAAAGTCGTGCGCTTCGTAGCGCAGCCGCTGCACTTGCGCTTTCGCGTCCGCTGCGTAGGACACACACGCCGTGTCAGAGTCACACTCGCACACACATTGGATCAGTAGGTAGCCAGTCAGTCGAGTGCGGGAGGCGCACCGTAGAGCCCCGTCATGAGCGCGCCGATCTCGGGCGTGATCTGGAAAACGTTCGTGACCGAGTCTGGCTCAATGAGCTTGTCCTGCACCTTCTTCTGCGTCACGAAGACCGCGCTGTTGCTGCCGCGCACGGCCACGGACGTCAGGTTGCTCTCTTTCGCTGCACTGAACGCATACTCTACAGGAGTACCACCACTCGACCGTCAGTCAGTACATTCGCTCGCGCAGTTTGATTTGCAAGGCGTCAACAGAGAGGAAGGGGACACTCATGCGCACGGCCATCCGCATGCACACACACACGCAGCAAACGAGAGGCTTCCCCCTCTTTCTCCTTATTGAAAAGATCTCGAGGGACAGACCGCGCATGGATCTCACGTGCGAGGGAAGGCCCCCTCGTGGCACTCTTACACGCACGCAAACGAAATCTCAACGCACCAATCTGGTAGAGACGCCCCTCGGGCGAGAAGATGGTGATGTGGCGGTCGTATCCGTCTCCCGGCATCTTGGCTGCGTGCTTGTCTGCCTGCTTTGCTTGAGCTGCTCGTTGACGACTGCGAGCAGAAATCGAGGTGGAGGAACAAGATCCGACAGTACTGTCAGATGTCATGCAAAGTACGATTGTGGCATTTAATCCCTTACTTTTATCTCTACGCAGTTTGTTGCCTCTCTTGAAGCGATCTGCTGGATCAAAAAGGAACAAGGCAAGCGAGCTTGATGGCGAGACGCGATTTTGTGGGCTATGGGCGTGCGGGCTTTGACCCGCAGTGGCCCGGTGGCAAGAAGCTTGCGCTGCAGTTCGTGATCAACTACGAGGAGGGCGGCGAGAACTGCGTGCTGGACGGCGACGCCGCGTCCGAGCACCTGCTCTCCGACATCGTCGGCGCAGTGCCGTACGCTGGCCAGCGGAACGTCAACATGGAGTCGCTCTACGAGTACGGCAGCCGCGCAGGCTTCTGGCGGCTCCACCGCGCGTTCACAGAGCGCAAGATCCCAGTCACTGGTGCGCGTCTTGTTTTGATAAAGGAGTTACAGCAGTAGAAGTGTGTTGGTAACCATATGTGGTGGGTGTGATTTGGCTGCGGCAGTGTACGCGGTCGGCCTAGCGCTAGAGAAGAACCCGGACGCAGGCAGAGCCATGGTGGAGGCCGGCTGGGAGGTCGCAAGCCACGGGTACCGCTGGATCGACTACCAGAACGTGGACGAGGCCACGGAGCGCGAGCACATTCGCAAGACGATCGAAGTGCACGAGAAAGTGCTCGGGAAGCGTCCAGTGGGCATCTACCAGGGCAAGCCGAACGCGACGACGCGCAAGCTCGTGGTCGAAGAAGCCGGCTTCCTCTACGACTCGGACGCCTACAACGACGACCTGCCGTACTGGAACCTCGACTTTGGCCGCCCGCACCTCGTCATCCCGTACACGCTCACGAACAACGACATGAAGTTCGTGTCGTTCCAGGGCTTCAACTCGGGCGACCAGTTCTTCACGTACCTCAAGGACGCGTTCGACGTGCTGCTCGCGGAAGGGCGGGCCGGGCACCCTAAGATGATGTCGGTCGGGCTCCACTGCCGCGTCGTCGCGCACCCGGGCCGACTCGCCGCGCTCCTGCGCTTCCTCGACTACGTCAAGAGCTTCAGCGACGTCTGGATCTGCAAGCGCGAGGAGATTGCGCGCCACTGGTACAAGACCCACTACCCGGCGATTGTGGGCAGTGCTAAGTTGTGATCACGTCGTTCGGAAGGTGAGTGAAGAATGGTCGGCTCCTTCTCTATCCTGACAGGCAGGCAAGCCGAAGCCCCCAACAGTTCATAAATCCCGACGACTGTCCGTCGATCAGCATCGCGGGTGCTTGGTCTGGTCAGTCTGTGTCTGTCTGCTTCGAAGCTGCTTCGTTCTCGTAGCCTGTCTTCGTGGCTTGGCTGTTTCCGACAGAGTCCAAGCGAGCTCTCAGCCGCTCCTACCGGCGGACGATGGCGCCGTTTGGTACACTGTTGTTGCTGACGTTGAAGTCGCGCTCGCTGAGCAGCCACGTCGCCTCAGCGTCTGTCAGCGCTTTCAGCCGCCCGAGGATCGGCGCTCCCTGTGTCGGGTCCAGGCCGCGTGAAAAGAGCAGCTGTACGATACAAGCGACAACGTCAGTCCCTCGTATCCAAGCGCGTCGAGAGAGAGACCGACCACCCACTCACCTGCTCAATGTTCTTGCGCAGGTACAGCATCGCACGCTCGTGCCGGTCCTTGTCTGCACCTTTCTTGTACAGTGGATACTCGCCGTGCGGGTCGTTGATCTCGTCTTTCAAGTACGAGCGCGACGAGAACGGCACGACGCGGTACCGCAAGTTCACTTGCAAGTACTTGCTCAGCATGAAGACGAGGTGCGCGATGTACCCGAGCGCAGTCGAGATCATCTCTTCGTCCGAGCGGCCGCCGCCTGTGAGGTCCGAGTTCGTGATCTTGATCCCGCGGATCTTGTACTCGCCCGCGCCTTCGTACTCGATCGGGTACACGGCGCTGAGCTGCTTCACGAGCATCGCTTGGCGGGACCGGATCTTGTGCGCGGCCCGCAGCACTTCGCACCGGCGCTCAAGAATGCCTTGCTTCTCGTCCTTGTACCGCATGCTCATCTGCATGGTTTTCAGCAGCGCTTTCGGGATGTGAATGTCCGTCTCGAACGTCTTACGCTCGTCGTGCATGACGCTCTTGAGCCGCTCGAGGTTCCCGCGCTTCTCCGCCGCTTGCGCTCGCAACGCCCGCACGCGGTCTTCCAGCGCTGCTCGCCGCAGTTCTCTCGACACTTCCGGCTGCGCGGCACAGAGCTGCTGCGCAATCTGCTTCTTGAACGCATCGTTCTCGGCCGTGACTGCGTCGATCTGCTTCCGGGTCGAGAGGATCCGCTCGAGACTCTCGACGCCAGCATGGAGACTGTACTCCTTCAGCTGGATCGCTGAGCCTTTTCGCCGCGAGTGCTTGGCTGAGATCACGCCCGAGTCGATGAGCAGCTCCGTCACTTCGCGCCGGACGTAAGTGCGTCCATTGAACTCAAAGAGACACGTATTCAGCGGCAGGTTCGTGATCTCCGCGACGCTCACAGGGAGCGGCTCGAGCTCCCGCACACTAAAGCTCATGCCGAGAATCTCCTCCTCCACCGGCTCGTCGATCAGCCCGTCGGTACCGTTGACCGCCTTGCGCTCCTCGCCCTCGTCTCCAGACTCGACACCGCCGCCGCCGGCTGCGAGCTCGCCCAGTGGCCGCGTGTTTGGCTCCCACGCGTCGTCTTCAACGAGCCGTCCACTGAGTGCGCGCGACTTGCGGCGCGGCCGTCGCCGGTCTTTCACGCGCACGACAATCACGTCAAAGAACGTGCCGCTGAGCAGCTGGCGGACGCTGCCGTTGCCGAACGTCATGTCTTCCGACTGGAACGGCACCCACACGGGGTTCAGTGTGTTGCGCGCGATCTCGCTCACGTACACGACCTGGTGATCCAGCACTACGCGCCCCCATAAACAAACACACACGTTAATTAAGCTACCTAGTTTAACAGTTACTCCAGCATTTATGGAGCCTAAGCACGCACGCACCGAGCTTAAAGTACACGTCCATGAGTGCGCCGTTCGTGGCGCCGTACGCCGACAGGTTGCGCATGCCAAAGCCGCTGAGCTGCTGCAGCGTCACTGCGTTTTTCCAGCCAGACGAAGACGCTGTCGTATTTGATGCCGCTGCCATCGTTGTCGACGGTGTTGGCGTTGCGTTGGCGGAGAGTGACGACACCGCCGTGCTCCCACCGAAAGAGAGCGGTAGCCCGACGGCAGGGAGCACGCCGGACGGCGGCGCACTGAGCTGTGGCATCGAGCTCGGCGCACTCCAGCCGAACCTGGCGATGCTGTGGTTGCTGCTGTTCGGGGTTGATGCCGGTGGGACAGACATGATGGCGAGAGGAGAGAGAGGGGGCGGTGCACGCTCACGCTCCTTAGAGACCACACGCACGCAATAACGTGGGAGAAACCAAAAGCGAGGCGGCGCACTGTGCCTCTGAAGCCAAGATACAATGCGCTTTCCCACAAATGACTTGCTGTCACAGCTTGAAGCAGGAAAGCCGTACTGTTTCACTTAAAAATGAAAAATATCATTTTACGAATATTGTCATCGGACTTAGCCGAGCATTTAGTTTCTCGAATTTAATTCGAAGCAGTACCGTATTCCTCATGTCAAAGGCGGTCGCATGTCATGTTGTATGTACTAAATTTAGTACTAGTAGACGTCTTGTCCTGATTTTAGCTGGAAAATGCTCATCGTAAAATACTAGAACTGAACAACCCGAGATAGTGGGGACCACCTGATTTTGAATAAATAACGAGTAAAAACTCCTAAAATACATACTGTTCGTATTATTTTTACCAAAGCACTACATCTGATTCAATGAACCTCTTAGAGCATCCCGACAGTCTCGCCAAATTGATCACGCTAAATCCTCTTTTTGCGTGAAATGTACAGCTCCGGGAAACGTATTTACAATTTACAGTGACGACTCCGCACCAATCTCGCCAAAAGCACCCAGCACGACTTTCAAAAGTCAAAATACTGTGTGCGAGACCCGCACATGCAACGCATGCTTGCGCTACACGCTGCGTGTGGGGATAAAGATGACATCGAGCTGGCAAACCTCCTAGTAGTGAGCCTCACCCAGAAGGTGCTGCTCTTCTCGTTGGTCATGGCATACATGTTGAGTACGAGCGCTATCTCAACTTCG
>JAASGD010000619.1:0-18992 GCA_023334115.1 Globisporangium megalacanthum
ATGAATCGAATCGCAAGATGCTGCTCTATCTGTGTATACAAACATGGCAGGCAAATTCTCTCTAGCGGATTTCACGTTGTAGGGGTGACCTACCTGAATCGGCCAATTTCCGTCTACTTGAGTCAGAAAGTCAGTGTTAAACGTGTCATTCCCATAATTTATCGCTTCTCGGGGAGATTTGTATGACGATTTCAACTTTGCTTAAAATTTGATTTGCTAAAACGCTATGATTTGACAAGGAAAGCCTCAACGCTTATCCAATCAAAAATAGTCTAAAACAGAGTGGTGTCTCTGGGACTCACTGGTGAGGTCCGCATCCAGTTTTATCAAGACCTCTTGCCAGGATGCCTTTTTAGCCAAATCGCCATTATTTTGTGACACCAAGGAAGTACACTCCTCGTCAAGTCTTTTCGGCCGCTCCTTTGATCTTTCATAACTTGATCAGTTTTGAAGCTCTCGGGTTGCTGTTTAGACATGTTGTTCGCCTTGATTTCCTCTTTCAGATGATCTAGCGCACAGATCACAGTTCGCGCTCAAACAACATCTTCCCATACAAAAAAGTAGTTTGGAAGGCAGGACAAGTCTTTCGGCAACACAGACCATAATTAAATCAAGTCATAAAATCGGAATTGAATGAATTTCCACTCATTCCAGAATGTGACGTGGTCCCGCGCTGTGCGATGAGGAGCGGGACCGGATCGGTGGCCACTACGAGGCGGGGTGGAGCATGCGCTCTATCGCCAAGAGAGTTGGTCGAGCGCCGTCGATGGTGGACGAGGTGGTGAGAGACAAGGTCGCCAAACCGAGGAAGAAAATGGGGCCGGCACCTTCGCTGTCGGACGCGGCCGCCCGACTCATCGTCCGCACAGCTGCCACCGGAAACTACTCGTCCGAGCAGATCCGTGGCGAGCTCGGCTTGCAGGTATCCGCGCGGACTATCCGCCGTGTCGTTGAGCGCGTCGACTGGTTGATGTACGCCAAGATGCTACAAACACTCCCTCTCACCCCCTCACACATGGGCGCGCGGCGCGAGTGGGCGAAAGCTCAGCTCCAATAGCGCGCAACGTGGGAACACGTTGTGTTCTCGGACGAGAAAAAAATATAACCTTGACGGCCCAGACGGGTTTCGCTATTACTGGCAGGATCTACGCAAGCCAGGGCGTGAGACTGTACGGCGCCAGCTCGGTGGCGGGTCGGTGATGGTGTGGGGCGCGTTCAGTAGTCGCGGGAAGACGGCACTGGCAGTGCTCAAAGGGAGGCAAAACGCGGACGCATACGTACACACGCTTTCAGAGTTTCTCCTCCCTTTTGCTCACCTCCACTATGGCGCGGAGTTCAACTTCCAACAAGACAATGCGAGCATTCACACGGCACGCACAACCAGAGTTCATTGACGAGCAAGGCATCAAGATGCTCGAGTGGCCGTCACGCTCATCTGACTTAAACCCGATCGAGAATTTGTCGTCAATTCTTGCACGCCGGGTGCACGCCAACGGTCACCAGTTCAAGAGCATCTCGGAACTCACAGACGCGGTCAAGCAAGCGTGGGGCGAGGTTGAGATAGCAACTCTTCAAAAGCTTGTCGCGTCGATGCCAGATCACTGCCTTGAAGTAGTTGAGCGCCATGGAAAGAAGACGCACTACTAAAATGACAATCACTCTTCCTGACTTGATTTAAATATGGGCTGTGTGGCCGAAAGACTTGTCCAGCCTTCCAAACTACTTTTTTGTATGGGAAGATGTTGTTTGAGCGCGAACTGTGATCTGTGCGTTAGATCATCTGAAAGAGGAAATCAAGGCGAACAACATGTCTAAACAGCAACCCGAGAGCTTCAAAACTGATCAAGTTATGAAGGATCAAAGGGGCAGCCGAAAAGACTTGACCAGGAGTGTATTAGGGGGAGTCGAACTTACGCTATTTTCTACTCATTTCGCATTCAGTTTTCTGCTTATGTTTTCGACCATTTTGCTTATTCATTTGAGTCGGAGTAAACGACCACGGGAGGTGGCTGACTCAGAAGTGAGCAAAATTATGACTGATATTTTCGGCAGTTTTTGCTGATTGTTGCTCGTGTTTTCTGCTGACAAAATTCATAGAAATATGCGACTTTGACTCCCCGTACACTGCGCGCCCAAAAAACGAAATGAGCTAAAATCATGCGTAAATCACTCAATTTTGCGTTTATTTTGACGAGCTTTTGTATATCTGTTCGTCTAATCAAGGCGCATGGGTATTGCAGTTCAAGCTTGTAACTGAATTTACCAACTGAAGAGAGTGTCACCGAAATAGGACAAAAATGGAAAGCCATTTTTGCACTATTGCCTCTGAGCAAGCCATTCTGATGGTGTTGGGCACTACACGTGTACAGTGCCACTTTCCTGGTACATGTATAACAGGAAAATTGATACTGTATGACAACCCTTTGGAAGTCGTTTATCGTCAATGCATACATCACGTTAACCCACACCTGACGTGTTAAATTTCAGAGCTTCACCGTGCAAGACACGGCACTGTAAAAGGGAATATTCCACACAAGTGTACTACCTCCGTCCCACAAAAACGTGTGCAAAGTAAATTGGGTTGTGTCAACACCATAACATATTTAACACCTCCAGGTCCGCATGTTGTCTTAGACAACATAGGCCATCGTGTTGTCTAGAACAACATGTTTTTTCCATAGTGAAACTATCCCGTACCCGGCATACTTTGTTTCATATGCGGATTTTGAACCAGCAAGGCCTGTCTTGTCTGCGCGCCAAATATGCAACGCTCACAATCCGAGGATAAAGGATACCACTGTTGGTGCCACACTTCGTGCGAAAAAAGAGACTCAGAACAAGAGAAAAGGACAGCGATCACAGCCACTCATAACAGGATGACTGGCTGCGATCGCGTGAGTCTTGCAATCGCGCTGGCGCGTGCTCATTTGAGAATCTGCGGCCGAGAATACAACCAAGGAGATGCAACGCCGTTCGCAACGCGGTACGAGCGCATGGACATGCGTGAAAATGAGCAGAACGTGACTGATGGAGTGTTCTTGTGTGTGCAGGTGTGAGCTCAAGCCAACAAGCGACTGGTGCAGAACTCGCGCGCACCATCAAAGACGGGTGGCCGCGAATGAGAGCGATAGGGTGGACAGCGCATCGCGGCCGCGGGCTTCAAGCCGCCTCCGTTTACGTGCGAGCCGGGAGCTGTCACGGGGCGTGACTGGCTGCACGTGGGCTTACGAGGAAGCGTGCTTTTTCAACTCTGTCTTTTATTATGTTTTGGTTTTGAAAATGCGATGAAAGTAAAGGAAACTAAGGCTGCCTCGCAGCCACTCAATTGTGGAATCTCCTGATTGGCTAAAAGGGCGCCCCCTTCAGCCAATGGGAGAATATCCGCTAAAAAGGTAGAAAACCCTGAAGGTGTCCGAATAGGGACACTCCTGGTCGAAACTAGGAGCGTACCTACTCCGGGGTGTTCGGTGACCCTGTTACAGGAGCAGTGTGGCGAATGGCGTCGAAGGCGTCGACGTGTTTTACGGTGACGACGCGTTTGCTCATTGGCGGCTCGTACAAGCTGCTGCTCCAGCGGGTACGTCGCAAGCTGCTCCTACTCCCTCTCAAGCTGCCCGTACTACGCCGCAAGCTACGTCACCAGTTGCTGCTGCCGCGCCATCAGTTCCTGCTGCTGGCGCGTCGCCTCTTCCTGCTGGCGCGTCGCCACAACGTGCTCCTGGCGCATCACCCCAACCTGCTGCACATCCGGGTTTTACCCATCGTCCGCGTGACCCTCTCACCATTTTGAAGGACCCGCACACGCAGCCGCAATAGTTCTCGTTCACGAGCCTCCTGTATGAGAACATCACTTCAGAAGAGGAGACCAAGGAGGCAGCCGATGATTACGGATCGCCTAGCTTTGTCGTTGTTGACGCGCCTGATTCTGGCGCCGGCGGTGCAGATGGGCAACATGGGGACAATGTGGCAGGCGCTGACGACGACGATGGTCGCAACGTCGACACCGGCGATGGTGTCAACGCTGGAGGCTCAACCCGAGACTTTGCTTGGGGCCAAGTCGACTCTAACGACCCGTGCTACATGTCGGATGGCGAGACCAAAAGCGCGTTCGACTCGGACAAGGGAGAAGAGAACCTCGAGACCAAGATCGTCGCGCCGCTGGACGATGTGGCGTCAGACGTTGAAGAAGATGAGGAAGATGAGCAGATCTCCACCGCCTTTCTGCAAGCGTTGGGTGGTGCTGTTAGACGTGGCGCTGGCTCATACGACCAAGCCGCGCTCCGAGCTATGCGATGGGCACCTGCGACTGCTGAGTTCGAGCAGTCGACGAGTGAGTACCCTGATCTCGCATGTAACGAGGGCGGACCATGTCAGCAGATTGCGGCCCTTAATGAGCCGCCACTCGGCCTCTTTCTGTACTTTTTCCCGCGTTCATTGTGGGCGCGTATCGCATCCGAGAGCAACCGGTACGAGGGGCAGCAGCGCCACAACCGTGCGAAGGCACTCCTAGCAGTAGAGCTCCGCGATCATCCAGCGTCAACAGAGATGCTCTCGGACATCAAGGCAAAGATGCGAGTGATAGCTCCAATTGAAGTGCACGAGGTGGTACGCGCTGTCGGGTTGCTGCTCGGCAACGCGCTGTGATCACAAGTGCGAGGTATTGGGCACCATTGGCGGATGAGCACAGAAGGGGGCCTTCCCTCTGGATCGTTTGGGCGAGTGATGTCTCGCAACTGGTTCAAGACAGTGCTCTCCAACTTGCACTTTGCTAACAACAACGACCGCGACTCCTCCAAGACAAGGCGTGGAAAGTGCGTCCGATCGTGAACACATTGGAGAGGATGTTCAGAAAGGCATGGCAGCTCACGCGACGTCTCTCCTTTGACGAAGGCGTTCTGCCTGCCACCTCGCGTCGCAACACGGCAAGGCAGTACATGCCTGACAAACCACATCGGTTTGGCACGAAGCTCTTCATGTTGTGCGACGCCGCCTCAAGCTACTGCTTCTGGTGCGCCGTCACACGCATTTTTTTTCGCAAAGTCAACATGATGTCTATCGCGACTTCTTTTTGACACGTGTGCTCTATGTTGTAGGTTTGAAATTTACCTTGGCAAACAGCAGCACGACGGGCAGAGGCCAGCAGAAGACAACAAGACCGGCCTGGCAGCGGTCGTACGCAACATGGAGAAGGCTTTGACCACGGAGGACAAGGACGAAGGCTGGCGTGTTGTCGCAATTGATCGCTTCTACACAAGCGTCGTGCTTTTGCTTCAACTCCTCGCCATGAAGGTCTATGCGGTTGGCACGATCATGACCAACTGCGTGGGCTTCTGTGCAGAGGTGGTGGATAAGTCAGGCCGGCGAGCAGCAAGTTCTCGACGTGGAGAGTTCAAGGCCGCTCGTCCCCTCGATGTGCCGAGCATGGTGGCGCTGTCTTGGGTAGATTCGAAGCCCGTCGACTTTTTGAGCACCGGCGCGGCTTTGTGCGAGTCGACCGTAGCCAGGCGTGCCCGCGGTGGAACTGTCGCGTGTGTTCGCTGCCTGCGTGAGGTTGCCGACCACCACCGCATGATGGGCGGTGTCGACAGACACGACCAGCTCAGGCTTTAGAGCTACAGTCTGCAGACCAGCTTCCGATTCCGAAAATATTACAAAGAGCTGTTCATGGGACTTCTCGATCTCGCGGTGGTGAACGCGTACTTCACCCACGTGGAGTGCTCAAAGCGCGCTAGTGCAGCGGCGCGTACGCGCGCCGAGTTCATGACTGAGCTGCACGCGCAGCTCATCGCGGTGAAGGCGAGTGACTTTGCGGGTGCGAGCGACGGGCTGACCCCGACGCGCAGATCGCCTGACCCGCGCATCTCCCACACCATCGTCATGAACGACGAGTGGCTAGGCGAGGGCAAGGACAGAAAGCGCCGTCTAAACGCGTGCATGGTCTGCTCCCTCAAGTTTTGACAACCGGGCAAAAAAGTAACGAGACAAGCTATTACTGCGTCGAGTGCAGTGAGGATTGCAGGCGCAAGTTCCTGTGCACTGTGATCCGCACTGTACACGGGAACACCAAGACGTGCTTCGATATCTGGCACCAAGACTGGCGGCGCAAGGTGCCAGCGACTGCGACAACCAGCATCCAGCGTCGCGAGGGTACTGGGACGCGCAAGAGGAAGCGTGCTCGGCGGCATCTGCAGCAGTTTGATGAGAGCAAGGGGTAGGACGAGTCGAGCGACGACGACTTCACGGATTGAGCGGTGTGTGAGAGGAGGAATGAGCAGGAGTGAGCAGGCAGACCAAGAGTGAGCAAGTGTAAGCTGGAGCGAGCTTGCGTGAGCAGGGATTGCATGTGGTGAGAGTGGTCAAAAGACTGACAAGTTGGCGACAGAGTCTCATTTGTTGTCTTGTTTGGGTCACATTTTGGTTGATTGCTACTTATAGACTGTCCGGTACCACACCCAAGGTGCGCATGCATCATGCCGATCTGAGCAATCACCAAGAGCGTGATCTGCAAATGCATCGGCTTTGCGCGGTTGACTGGTTGTCTAGCGAAAAGAAAGACGAAACTAGTTGTCTTCGACAACACGCTTTTGGACTAAGTCAGGTGATGTTGTAGATTGGTCGCTAGTCTGCTTCTATTTTTTTGTTGGGGAGCTCGCGTCATTTTCTGTGACCAATACTGAAAAACTATATGTTAAGCTTGTTGTCTGAGACAACATCTTAAATTTGCGATCGGTAATATTCGCGGTCTTTGAGGTGTTAATACAAATTTATGATAGACGAAAAATTCTCATCACCGATGATTTACAATTACCTATTGAACAAAAATCAGTCACTTCCGAATCCAAAGCTCATGTATGGCAAACAAAGGGCTGTTCATTGAGGTCAAAATACATGGAAACCTAAAGCATTTGCATTGAAAAAAGCGATAATTCAATACATTTCCAAATGTATTATACACATTTCTTGCTGAATTGTTGTATTTCCATATGAAATGCTGCCAATTCGACAGGAGTGTTGGAAACCGCAAAATGAATACTTCCACACCTGATCCGATTTGCGAGATAATGGTTTTTCGATTGTGATTCGGCAAAGCACTCCGCGACAAGTCGAGGTGATGCCACACATGGAATAAAATGTCAAAAACACATCAAATGTTCGATGTCCAACACTTCATATGAACTGCCAACACTTCATTTGGAAACTCCAACACCTGAGCAAAGAAGGTGTAAGATATGAAGAAATGTATGAAGTGCGACCTTGGCATAGTTTTTCATTTGAAAGAATTGGTTGCCATCTCAAAGTCACAGCTTATCGGGTGGATACGACCAGGAAAAATGAATCGATCAAAGTGAATGAAGACAAGCTTTCAAAATACTTGTGTGTCTTTGTGTGAGCTCAAACAGAGCAGTGTTGCTCGAATGGCAGCATTTTTCGCTAAAGTGCACAAGTTTATGTTTGAACAAAGTAGTAAACAGTAAATCAGAGCAAAATGTAAAGCAAAATATGGTTTCATGTTATTAAAATATAGATTTTTTCTACAATATTTGCATGGCAGCGTGAGGAAAGTGAGGAATGCTCAAGAGATACCGTATGGCTTCTTCTAGTCCGTGTACGTTGCTGCACATTGACCTGTTGTAAAAGCGAGGGGGGAGAATGGCGTTCAGGTGGTGTATGAGGACTATTAGTCTAAGTCTATATCGACAATGCCGAGCTATGCCCGGAGAAGCTCTGGATTCTATCATGTTTTCATTTATGTGTATGCAACCAATTCAACTTGATTTCAGTATGGTGAATAAATTCCGATTCAAATCACACATGCAAATTACAAGCTAACATGTATAGCTTCTCCTTTTCTCCTTTTGCAGCAGCAACTTATGCTAGACGCTTCGGCATCGAGAGGCAGCATCTATGACTTTCTCGTCGTCAATGCGGCTCTAGATGCGCTTGAGTTGGTCTTCAGGTCGTCTTTGTATGCCGTCTTCCCGCAACTCTGTTTCCATCATCGACCAGATATTTTCAATAGGATTAAGATCAGGCGATTATGGCGGATCTAGGAAATCGGAATGTTAAAGGGGTCGTACTACCACTAACATTACCTTCGCTAGATGCGCAGCCGCGTTGTCCTGAACGAACGGAGTTGGTGTAGATAGTCCAAGTAACGTGCGATTGAACGGTTTCTCTTGTTGAAGCAGGTGCTGGTAGTAGTTGCCTGTGACATTTTGATTGCGTAACGCAAGATTCCACCACCACCACCCAAGACAGAACTCCATGCCATTAGCGAGGTAAGCACACTGCCATATGTTGGCGCGGTACACTTCTCTTTAAGGGGTTCGTGCATACGGCGCCGGGCACGTACCTTGTTCGCTGTGTCGTGGGTTTGCACCAGGCCCTCGTTCATGAAGAGCACACTTTCCCAGTCGGTCTCGCGCGGAAATGTAGACAGCATTCTCTTGGCTTATGCAAGCCGCTTGCGTTTCTGAATCTTGGAGAGGAACTGCTTCTTCCGGGCGATTCGTCCGTGTAGCCCTACCGCCCTGATCCGCGTTCGCACTGTCGCTGCAGTCACAGCTTCACCTTAAGTGGTGACATTAGCTGCAAGTTCTGCAACACACGCGAATTGGTTGTTCTCAACAGTGCACACAATACGCCAGTTGGTTCGCTCATCTGTGATACCTGGATGTTCGATGCTGCGTGACAATAGCAGTGGCTGATCGCGCTTGCGGTACCTGCGGGGAATAATCTTGACAGTGGGAACGAGCATCTTCAGATCTCGCGCTGTTGTATTTATACCCAACCTTTTTACATTTTCGAGACACAGCATTCGCGAATGTTGAGTACTGCTTGCGCGGGGCTGAGTGGACGCAAACGGCAGGCTTGCGGCAACGGATGCCATGGCGAGGACTTGGGAGAGTTGGTGAGGTGCGTGGGCGGCAGGATAAAGCAAAATAAGGGTTGTCCTAGTGCCCTACTTAAGCATTGAGTTGCAAATTGTATATGAGACTTGTATCGGAGTTTACTTCACTATACTGGAATCAAGTAAACCTGCTGGGGGAGCAGACTTGTTACAGGTGACTCTTTTATGGTCGTTAATTGATGGAAGGCATTTGCCTTCCTCAAGTCACACCCAGTGAGCTCGATCCGTGATATCAAGGTAAACACAAACGTCCATTCGTGCGCGAAATTGTCCAGAATTCACGCCCAGATCAGGAAAATACTGCATTGTGTGGAGGGAGTGCAAAACTTTCTCCACCGACTGAACAAGGATCCCACCACTTTAATGGGCTGTCCTTTTCAATAATACAAAGCCATATCTGCGTCAATCATTTGTGGCGCCAACTGTAGCGGTAATGGCAAGAACGGTTTTACTGACATATGCTGTTGGAGCATGTGTTCGTATGCATGATGTCAGACCTCAACTAACACGACACTATGGTGGTCGGCACGCTCATGAGCGCATCCCTTTTGAGTGCGACATTAATGCAACAACAACGGCAGCTGGGCATCTGCAGATTTGCATCGCCGCATAGAACATGCACCTCGGAGACGGCGCAATGTTGATAAAGGACGGCTCTGCGGTTAGCTCTAACCATTTCATCACCAGGCGATCCATGCAGTGTCGTTCGCTAAACGAACCAGAAAGCTCAAGATGCAGCCGACCTTGTTGGAAAAAGATGTCTATGTTGAACCATCGCGTTATGAGATGTCTCTGTTCGCACTGGATGCACAACTGTTATGGTAGTAAATGAGCACTAGGCCTCCCTGTGGATAGGAAGAAGTTCACCGGCAAAGCCTACCCCTGCTCACCCCTTTGTATACAGTTGTTTAGCTAGTCGCATGCTCACCGTACCCACAGCCACGCAGGTTGGGGTTGTCATCGTTCTCGCGCCTATTTGGCGAGACCCTGGGGCTGACAAACGTCAACGTCACCACCAGCGTGCACATTCGATGGGAAGGTTTGGCTGCGGCTGCTCTGCACCGATGTCATGCCTAGCGGCCGTCACTATTTATAAAGCCTCGCGCCAGCGTACCTGCACCGTCATGGCCGTGCGGTCGCCACCCGTATGAAGTTTCGCACCAGAGTTCCTGCGCCGTACGACTGCTCCAAATGGGGTGTTGCGCGACTTCTTGTCCCCTCCCACCACAACCTTGAGTCGTCGTTCTAGTCCTACGGTAGCGGTGGGTACTTGTTCGTATGTGATCCTCAGTGACGGAATGAGGTGTAGCTAGCGCGCCGCATCGCCATGAGAGGGTGTGGACAGAGAGTGTGCACACCCAGACCCACACGACTCCTCAATTAAGTATTTTCTGTGACCGGCAAGTCCACTGCACAAGCAGGCGCGCCGTGCCGGCCAACGACATGCTTCAGATGCTCAAGACTGCCAATCAGTGCGGCTGACGTACCGCTGCTGTCAGCGTGACAATCACATGGCTGACCTGTAAGGGTAGACGAGTCACTTCTTGTGTTCTTTCTTCCTACTCGGACAGGATCCGGCGGAGCAGATCAGCGTCAAAATGGATGTGCAAAAACATATGAAAGTATACCAGCAGCAGCTGGGTACATGTTCAGAGAGATCCCCCCATCGCGTGTTCGTCCTGACGACGAGTCACTGTAACTCGATGACACTAGGCCGGAACAGCCTATACTGGTACATTCGCCGCGCCAGCGAGTGGTAGACGACACCAGGCAAGACCCATGTTTATTAGACGACGACTCAGATATATACCACGTAGCGAACGATAGCTGACCTTGCCATCTGGTACGTCTGGCCGCCGGTCCGATCGCGCAGCCACCCGCCCTCAGTTGCAATGCAGTGCCCAGCCAGTCACTGGGGTGGGGAGGAGAAAAAAATCGGGCTGATTGGAGTTAGCTCATTGTGACCCCTTAGTTGTCACTCATAACAGACCTGAGTGACATGTGAGAGAGTGGAAGTGTACTGTATACACGAAGCATATCGGAACAAGAGTCAAATACTAGAGTAACTTTGCAAACCTTCTTAGCCTGTTGGGAACTTAACTTGTGATCAAGCGAACGAGATGGCCAAGTTACAGAGTTCCAAGATTAGACCTACATCCGTTGCTGCTCCAAACCTGTGGTTTTAGCGTTGTTTCGTCATGGTTATAGCACCATCTTCGAAACAAAACACTATTTACAGAGTCATACTACTCACAACACCACAACTACCGTGCTCTGGGAAGCAAAGGAACGATGGAGCCTTCGAATGTGACGGCTATGAAGGGGTGGACGTTTTCAGGAACTCACCCCTGTGATCAAATACTGAACGCCGCGCCTGGCACGCTAAGCTCTGGTTTTTGTGTGGATGTTTACAACAGTGAGTACACCTTTTGCAGGTAAAGTGACTATTAACACTTCTAGCCCCGTACGCTGTATAATACCGATTAGACATTTTTTAAGCTGTATAACACAGCTTTAGCTTTTTGGAGATTTTCTCTATACAAAAATCAAGTCACCGCATACAAAAATCAAGTCAACTCAAAATCGAGCTCCTCGGAGGCGTTGTACCGGACCTCGGGCCAATTTTCCGTGCACATGGCAGAACACCCTGGCTCTCTCAAGTTTTTTGGAAATCTGAAAAATTTGAATGGGCGAGACATGCGCGCGCGCAGGGCTCTCTATGCCATCAGTCCAAATTCTCTCCCCTCTCCGGATTCGAGCCAAGAATGGCGTATCGCGCGCCGCTGCCGACGATCAAGCAGGCGTGGGCGCTACTTGGCGACGATGGGTGGAAGGCAGCTTCTGGGTAGGGCCTCCAATTCCACTACCGCTACTACACGCCAGCTGGCGCAGCGGCGAAGACGAGCGTGAAGCATGGTATCGACTACTTCGTCGTCGAGCACGAGCTCAAGGCGTTCCAATAAAAGAGGGCACGCTGAACAGGCTCCGTAACCTGCTTCATTCGCCTCCGGTACGCTTGTGCTCGTTCGTTTAGTGTTCCACCAGTATCGTGATCATGTGTGCGTGTCTTTGCTGTGCCGCAGACTCCGCGAGTACCAGCCGCGCGCTCCGCCCCGACAGCAGCAACTGCGCCTGTCGTCCCGACATCAACGCCAGCCGCCGCAACGTCTGCTACAACGGCGGTTGCTACGGCACCAATTGTAGCGACGCTGACCCCGACGCCTGCGTCAGCAGTGCCAACTGTCATCACGCCTGCTCCGCCCGTCCAGACGGCAGCGCCGTCAGCCTCCCCAAAGCAAGCCACCGCGTCGACCGCTACAACGCCCGCAGCAACAACGCTGGCCACGCAGGTAGCCGCACCTCCGACCCCCACGTCTGTCGCTACTCAACTCTCTTCAACTTCCGCGTCAATTGCCGCGCAAACCGCAGCACGACCGACTGTACCGACTGTAGCGCCTCGCGCTTCCGCTTCCAGTCCGGCGCTGACACCAGCGCCACGTGCCCTCGCTCCTACTCCGGCGCGTACAGTTCACGCAGCTGCGACTACGGCTCCAACTCCGGCGCGTACAGCTCAAGCAGCTGCGACTACGGCTCCTACTCCGGCTGGTACAGCTTTGCCGCCAGGATCGCCACAACAGCTGCCTGTAGTGCCGAACACACCGCTAGCTCTGCAACAACCGCGCGCCGTTTCGCCCTGGGAAGCAGAAGAGGAAGAAGGCTCGAACGGGAAGCGCGACAACCTTTTCTTCGCAACTTGCTACAGCGCAGGGAAGTACGACGCCTACACCACCGTACCAGCAGAGCCATCGCGGGGTTGGCGATCCGAGCGGAGATGACTTACTTGAAAGCGGCGATACGGAGGGCCCGCTCGACCTCGCAGACGCGCAGACCCCGTCGGACTACGACGACAACTCAAGCGATGACGAGGACGGGACTTTGCCTGACGCCACGCTGCGGCACAGGTGTCGCCGCGAGTCCACGTTCTAGACGGCTCAGAGTTGCGCGATCACGGCGTCAATGGGTGGGAACCATTCGACAACTCGACACCGTCGACGGCAGTGCAACTGTTCCCTGGGACTGCCGAACCGACGCAAATCGCTCGCGCGTGCGTGGACTCGCCGCTGCTGCTCTTTTTTTGTTCCTCCCGAAGACCTTATGGGTGATGATCGTGTAAGAAAGCAACCATTACCAGCAGCAGATCATGAACGAGCAAGCGAGCCAAATGCAAGAGCGACAGCGATCGGTTAAGAAGCGGCGACCGGAGTACAAGATGAAGACGGTCAAGGAGCTGATGTCCGAATTGCGCGTGTTCACGCCGATACAACCGCACGAGCTCATCACGTTCATGGGACTGCTGGTGGCGAGGACACTTTGCCCCCAACGAGAGAAGCTCGCGAAGCACTGGTCTGTGGGGAGCGACGGTGACGTTCCGAGAGGGACATTTGGGCGTTACATGACTCGAAAGCGCTTCACAGAGATCGTGCAGTTCTTGCATTTCAACGACAACACCCACTCAGACGCGAAGCGATACAAGACATGGAAGGTGAAGAGTGTCGTGGACGTGCTCGAGGCAACGTTCCGCGAGGGCTTCACGGTCGGCCTGATAATCGCGTTCGACGAGGGTATCATCCCGGGGAAGAGCCACTACAACCCTGTACGCCAGTACCTACCCGCGAAGCCGCACCCGTGGGGCACTAAGTGATACCTCCTCACGTGCGACGCGGTAACAGGGTGCTGCTGCAGGTGCGTTTTTTTGCGTCTTCCAATGCTAAAGATGTATACGACAGAGTTGCTGACTCAAACTCGCGTGCTATTCTGTACCTGACAGAGATGAAATCTATCAGGGCAAGCGTGAAGGCGACCGCGCAGACTTGAACCAAGGCGCCAGCGCTGTGATCCGGAACGTCGATGCCGTGCTGCACAACCTCCCCGCCGGTCGCCTCATCGTGACAGACAGGTTTTATACCTCCGTTCTGCTCGCGAACATCCTGCTGAGCAAGGGTCTTTTCAGTGTGGGTACGATCCAGACCAACCGTAACGGAACGTGCAAGACCATCGTGTACAAAGAGAAAAAGCGACCAGCGGGTGTTCAGCGTGGGGAGTATCGGCTCGTGCGGGCGAAAGTACTCCCGAAGGCGTTCATGCTGGCGTGGATGGACTTGAGGCCCGTCTACTTTCTGTCTACTGGTTGCTCAACGGAGATGGTGACAGTGGCTCGGCGCAGCACCGGCGGCGCGCAGGGCTACGTGCCGTGCTCGAGGCTCGTGAAAGATTATCACGAGTTCATTGGTGGCGCGGACATCCACGACCAACTCCAACTTCATCGCTACTCCGTGCAGCTGGCGGTCAAGTTCAGGAAGTACTACAAAACGGTGTTCATGGACCTCGTTGACATGGCGTTGGTCAACTGCTACATCGTCTGTCGAGATGTGAAAAAAGCAAAGCGCGAGGTGGTACCGACACATACAGTCTTCATGCGCGAGCTTCAGGAGATGCTACTTCTTTGTGACGCTGGTGAGTTTGCGGGCGACCTGACAGTTCGTTCCATGATGTCGTCGCCTCGGCCCCAGACGCGCACCCCGACAGTGATGACTACACCGCACACAACCCTGCTGAACGATGAGTTTCGTGTGACAACGGACGCGGACGGAAACATGATCAAGAAGCGCCGCCAAAACTCGTGCAAGGTGTGTTCGGCGCTCAAAGAGACGCGGTAGAAGCCGCTCGTGACTGTGCACTACTATAAAGAGTGCACGGAGGAGACAGGCGGCGGCCGCGTCTTCCTGTGCACAAAGGTACGTCAGCACGACCCGAACGTCGTCAATCAGGCGACATGCAGCCAGATCTGACATGCGCTGTGGGACAACGGCAGTCCGCAGTCGCAAAGTGCCGCGCAGATCCGCTTCAGGAAGAAGCGCGCGCGCTCAGCGTTGGGGAGCAGCGGCAGTGAGAGTGAGGAGGGTCGCGCGAGCAGTAGCGACTTCGAGTGATGACAAACGAGCAGATGAGCGAGAGTGAGAGAGTCTGAGAATGCATGAGCTGCTTGTGGGTGAGACCTTTGCGCGATCGACACGTCATTCATTTTGGTTTGTTTGATTGGGTAGCTCCACTTGGAGCATCTCCTTGTATTTGTGGCTGTGGTGCTTTCGCGCGCTCTCTTAAGGGGAATTCAGACATTTGGCGGTCCCAAGTCCAAGTTGCCCATCATTTTTTTAAATATGAAACACGGAATATACAGCCTTATTTCTTCGAAAGATTTGAATAAAGATGTATCGCGCGTCACAGACTCGGCGATTTTGGCGACCTCGTGTCCGAAATCCGCAAATACAAACATCAAGATTAAATCGTAAAGATGTATTATACGTCTTTGTTAGGAAATTCGGGGCGAAAATCGCGGAGCTAGAAGTGTTAATTGAATAATGTTGTTCTCTGGAATTTTTCCAGAGCTTTACCGGAATCTCAGATGGCCTAGCGATCCTGAACTTATTTTCCGACATTTGACCATTCCGTGAACCTTCGCGCGACCACACCAAAATTAAAAGCTGATTTTCGGTATTATTTCTCGAATTTTGGAAAAACCAAAATAATTTTGTGTCGCTCGTAGAGGTCAGGATGGATACATGTCTGTCCTCGGAACACATCGTCCTAAAATGATTTTTGACAAGCAACATTCATGCCACATTTCTATTTTCTCCAAAAAATCAGTTATAAATTGTACATTTTTGAGGAGGGTGTTGCTCATTCGGGAACAGAAGACGATTTTTGCTCTTGTAGAGAAATGTCTGTCCTCGACAGACATCAAGTAAACTTCGGTTTATTTTACCATTCACTGTATTCACGCCGTTGTATCGAAGGTCGATATAATCTACCACCACCGAATCCAATACCCATGATGATTGTCAATTGATTGTAATGCGAACCCAAAGACCACTCTCATCAGAGACTCGAATCGCTTCAAAGAGAAGCGTCCATATGCTTCAAGCGCGCCTGTGGAGCTTCTCCATACACGACTACACGACGCTGGCTTCCTTCAGTGCATTGCTGACATGTGCCTGTACTAGAAGGATGGACGTGACCTCGCCGTGGTTGGCGTGTACATCGACGACCTATTGGTGACGGCGACATGCGCTAAGGCCGTCAAGCGCTTCTTTGCGAGCCTAACACGTCTGTCAATCAAGGACCTCGTGCTTGTGAGCAAGTTTGTCAGCGTGATAGTGATGCTGGGAGCCGAGCTCGGCTACTCACTCGACCAAGGAGAGATAATTGGCGAACAGCCTGTCGGCAACGGGGCCGCGGACACAAATCCCACGCGTGCGCCAATCTGCAGCGACTGCTACAACATTCAGCAAGCAGACGGCGCACTGCTCGAAGTCACAAGTGTGAATGAGAAGCCGACGATCAAGGCGTTCCAGTCGCTGGTTGGGGCATCTTGTGGGTAGCACGATGCACGTGGCCCGACATCGCGATTGCGGCGCACAAGGCGACGGCCTAGACGCACCAACCACAGCTCCACAACTGCAAGCTGGCTAAGCGGATTATCTGCTGCTACCTAAGGAATATGCAAGAGCTCAAGTTGCGTATAGTATCGACGGGCTACCCAAGTACGCTCACGACACCGAGCCTGGAGTCGTACAGTGACGCAGACTTCGCGGCGGACAAAACCGCCCCCAAGTTGCTCACTGGTGGGGACGTGTTGCTCTACGGTATAGGTGTGAGTTGGTGCGCGAAGAAGCAGATCGGCGCCTCACCCCTAACCATTGAGGCCGAGTTCCTCGCTGCCTCGGGGATGGCGCGCGAGCTTGTGCGCATCCGCGAGACACTCAGCGTGATGCGAATGCACGTCGACAACCAGGCCGCGGTCCGTCAAATCGAGAACGAGGCGTCGTCGCTACAGGCCAAGCACATCGATGTGCGGCTCAAGCTCATGTGCGACTGTGAGCGCCAGGTCATCGTGCGCGCCCAGTACATCCGCTCTGAACTCATGCTCGCGGACCGGATGACAAAGGTCCTCAACGCGGCCAAGATGGGCGAGCTGCAGACCCTCATGGCGATGGGTTAGTAGAGTAAAGGCCGGCAACCACGCACGAGGAGGATTGTTGGAAATCGGCCTCGTGATTGGCGGGTGCAGCGGAGAAGCAGCTGGCATGACGACCAGCCGGCGTAGGCGTTTACTAATTCACATTGAATGGCATGTACAGCCCAGGACGATTCGATAGGCACTGATTCGCGACCAGTGAATTGGTTGGTGTGAGAGAGCCGAAAGAAAGAGAGCTGGTGTGGCAGGCAGGACGAGGATTGGTAACGCTCAGTATCCAACTTGCATCAGACACATCGAACAGTCGCGATCTCGCAGCAGGCTGCAGCGGTCACAATACGATCAACAACACCTACACACCATGAAGGCGGGTGGATGCGGCAGCACAGTCGCAGATTCTGCTGAGTACCCTCTCTTTGCTCTCTACCGAAGGACCTAAACATATTGAACCAAACCACCCAATTCGAGAGTCTTCCCGGGCTGCAGGCACGGCATTGTTCACATGACCTGTCAGATATCTCTATTGAATTACAATGGAAAAAGTAAAGCCCCGTGGGGGCTTCTCTCCAGTAGTGCCTACCACTCCGTTCCGAAACTACTGTCCGGTTTTGACGAAAAATATCGCATCTGCATCGGTATTACGAATTTGAGCGTGTAGTACACATCAATTTACACAGCTAATCAAGGCGAATCGAATGGTGTTCGCTTTTTGTGCGAGTTTGTGGTGTGCGTCTGGTTGTGTGGTTGCAAACATTTTCTGTGCTCGATTTCTGTGCACAATCAGAGTAGAAAATACAGTTTTGGCGTCTTTTTTGTGCTCAGAACCAGAAACACCGAGCTTATATCAGTGGACGTGACAGCGGATACAGTGAATTCAAGTTATATTTTTGACAATTGTTTTGGAACATGACACACAGGTGCATTTGACTATTGTTTTGGAACGGAGTGGTACTGTACAAGTATCCGCAGATCTTTCTGTTCAGTGAATGCTCATACCATAAATGTTCGCTTTGTTACAGTACACACGCTCATATTTTATACCGACTCCTTGATTTTGTACATGTTTGCGTGATGGAGGCTGAATAACGAAAAAGGGGCCTTAGAAGGCGACTGACTCGCAAGCAAGCAACTCTGTCGACGCAAACCCGCCTTTTTATCACTATCATTTTCGTACAGCAAATCGTGGGATACTTTTACCAAGTAGTTTCTTGTCTACGGTGTTGACGATCCCTTAAATATGGAAATAGAGTAATGGTTGTAAAGCAGTGAATAGTAATCCAATATTCGTGACGTGGCCGATGTTGTCGACTGTTGAAAACTGCTCCGTTATCAGTTTACAGTATTTCTAGGGTTAAATATTTGGCTCCAAATGGTGGCATCACTTCAACTTGTGCGACACCGCAACACCACCGCGCTCGTCAAGGTGACCTGGATATACTATCAACCTCTCGCATTGAACGTAGCGAGCGACAATCCACTCCCAGCGCTAGCGACCACATCGTGTTACTTTGACGAGTACGCTGGAGAACAGCCGCGTGATCAAGAGCTTTCCTTCCGTGTTTGCGAGCGTCAGTGAATTGGAGAACAGCACCACCACAGGACAGCTCAATACGTTCAACATACTTATTGAGACGCGAATACATGGTCCACAACGCGATTCACGAGCTCGACATCGAGTCATGGACCACTTCGACAGTCTCCTCGACGGCTTTGCAGCCGACCTCTCTGATGATGACTTGTTGCCACAGCTAAGCGAAATGCTTTCGTCAATGAGCGCTTTGGAGATGATCGGGTTGTTGAATGCGAACGACGACGTCAGCATACCGATGGGCCCAGCGCAAAGAAAGAGGACGGTGAGGGTGCGAAAGGTGCGTTAGTTTTCACGGCATTGTGCATGTGTGTGGTCCGTGTACCCGCGCAGGATCCTGACGACGTCTCTTGCTAACTGTCTAACTATCCTTCTCAATATGGCAATGCACGCTCGCTTGTTTGAATGGCTGCTTGCTGTTCCTAGGAGGAAATGGACGCGCTCACAGACCAGGCAGC
>JAASGD010000620.1:0-18968 GCA_023334115.1 Globisporangium megalacanthum
AAGAACAACATGAACGACTTCACCGAGTTGTCCTTTGCTCGCTTGGTGTTTGCGGGCGCGAGATCGTCGATGCTCATATTCGTCGTTCGGAGCTTGTCGGAGGCGAGGCAGATATGCGAATGATGCGCAAACAACTTGGTTTTGATATACACATACACATATCTCGCGATCCGCTCCGACAAGATATGTCGGAGGCTGGCGGAAGCAACCACACAAGAGAGGCACATGTGATTTCTGCGTGCTCATTGGACAAAAATACGATGTCTGGGCTATGAAGATACCATAGCGCTATGTGATTGGTCAGATCGGCGAATACAAAAAACCTATGTGATCGGAGACTTGATGATATTCAACCATGTCTGACTTTGGCTATGCTCCCTCCGTTTCTTCACTACTCATGTTTGTCCTATTTGACAGTTTTATGTGACCATGCTTTTGCACAGTCACTTTCGACACTCATGCCAAAAAGACAGAATGCGTTTCTGAGCGCGTTTCTAAAAATCAGTTTGACGTTATTAACGTGTTTCACAGAAGAAGGAGTCCCCCACTCGCACTCGCCGAGTTGACATCCATCATACTCTCGTTTAACAGAAGTGCACCACACGAGGTTGTTGCTGCTGTTTGCGCTGCTGCGAGCACAGATCAAACTCCTTTGTTATGCGAAGACTAAAGAGGACGTGGAGAACCTCACCAGTGTGAACAATTGCACAACCAGAAGCGCATTACACTATGCGCTCAAACCACGTCTCTCACCCCTCCGTCCGCCCAAGCCAAGTCTCCTTCTTCTCCCTCTCACTCGCTGCGCAACACGCGCATCGGCAGCACGAGGTGCTCGATCCGAACCAGCGTGCCCCCGAGCTCCACCATGAGGTACTGCGCCATCGCTTCGCTCACGACCTCGACGCACCCGCCGTACTCCATCTCGATCGCACCGTCCGCAGTGTCCGCTGTGCTACGCGTGAGCAGAATGTAAATGGTCCCCTGGTCCGTCAACTCGACGCGCTCGCCCGCCAGTGTCACGCCGGCCTCGACGCCGCAGCCGCTGCCAACAGAGTCGGCTGCCGGCTCCTTGAGCCGCACGCCCGTCAGCGTTATGCGCACGCACTCGTCACCGTGGATGTTCGTGTACGTGGTGCGGGAAAAGACAGTGGCAGTCCGACCCCGAACGGACCGATCAGGGCTCGGCGTGCTCCAGAGTGCGACGCTGAGGTCGTGGCGCCAGCGCTGGAGGATCCGCAAGTGCACTGGGACGCGGTAGATGCTTTGGAAGAGCGCGGGTGAGTGCAGGAGCTCCCAGATGCGGTCGCCGACTTGCGCCACCGAGCGCACTGGGAGCCGGAACTGCTTGCAGAACTTGTACCGGATCATCTGACGCGCCAGCGTGTGGTTCCACTCGTGCGCAAGGTGTGCGCGCCACTGGAAGAAGCGCACGACCACAGGCTCTCGGAGCTTGTGGACGCCCTTGTTGACGTCATCATCCAGAGTTCCAACCCACGCGCCAGTGTCGGCGTCGAACGCCGCTGTCTGGAGCGCAACCACGCGACGGGCGCTGCGGTCGACAAACATGCGGCACTCGCTCTCCTCGAACGGGACGAAGTAGAACGGCGCTTCACCTGTTAACAACGTGACCCAGGAGCCGCGTTCGAGACGAGCCAGCGTTTCAGGACTCGCGTGTGTCCGGCTCTCTTCGTTTCGCGCAGACTCGAAGCGCATGACGCTCTCAAAGTGCTGGGCGTCGTCCCACTGCCGCCGCAGCGTCACGTTCTCCTGGTGCAGCTGCTCTTTCGCTTGGAGCACGCGGACGAGCGTGTCCGCAGTCGGCGCTACGTTCTCGCTTGTTATCGGCTTGTCGCTAAGAGACGCGCGTAGCCGCAGCGCAGTCTTCAGCTGCTTGCTGAGCTGCTGCTCCTCGCGCTGCAGGCGTTCGCGTGTTGACTTTTTGCGGCGTCGGTACCGCACTATCTCTTCACGGTGCTGCTGGCGACGCCGCGCCTGCTCTCCGACGATAGCATCGGCTGCGCCGCTGGCCACGAGTCCGCGCACGAGGTCGCCGTCCACCCAGTCGCTGTTTGGTTCAACGTCGACCAACGCACTGGTGCGTTTGGCGCTCGGGTGCAGCAGCGCCATCTCCGCCATTGGAGACGCGTGCGATGGCTGAACCGAAGGTTTGTCCAATGTGCTCTGCACATCGTCGTGAGGAGGATGGCAACAAGTCAGCGGTTCTCTTGCGTTCAGTATGCACCACTGCCCGCTTTCATTTTGTTCGAAAAACCCAGACACCACTGTATGTCACTCTGCCCAAAACAAACACTCACAATTCAAATACCGGTATTATGAGCGCCGAGCAAACCGACCAAGAGGCAGCGCTGCGTGCGCGCTGCACGGAAGCGATTGCGGCGCTGGCAGCGCTAGCAATGGGCGAAGGCGA
Source organism: Globisporangium megalacanthum (assembly GCA_023334115.1). NCBI lineage: Eukaryota > Oomycota > Peronosporomycetes > Pythiales > Pythiaceae > Globisporangium > Globisporangium megalacanthum. The sequence continues at coordinate 2,429 of JAASGD010000620.1, forward strand.
CAGCGACGACGCCGCCACTGGCGCCAGTGAAAGCGACGTCACTAGCGCAGTGGCGCCAGCGCTTGACTCGCTTTTGCGCGAGACCGAGCGCATCCGCACAGCCAACACTATAGCCATCACGGACCCCAGCAAACTTCGGCGCTGGATGCCGTCTGCGCTGCTCCTCTGCGCATGTATTGCATGTGGGCGGCTACCGACGTCAGACCGCGTGCGCTCCGATACAGAGCACGCACTGGACGCGTGTGCAGCGCTCGTCGGCGTGTCGTCCCGGACGGCGTTATTCGCGCTCTTTGCAGCGCCGCTCGTTGCACTAAGTTCGCAGAGCTGCTCAAAGGAGCAATGGGTCGACCGCCGCTCGCTCCCCAAGCACGCGCTCTGCTACGTCGTCTTGCAGCTGCCATCTCCGCACGTCGGCGGTGACCTCCTCGGGCGCTTGCTCGCGCTCGTGTTCCCCCTCGTCGACGACTTGAGCAACGAGTCCCAGGCCGTCGGGGCCCGCATGCTCCAGCACATTGTCCACAGCGTGACTGCGACAGAGCTGCGCTGGTACGGCGACGTGCTGCTCGAAGTGCTGCGGCCAGCGATCACGTCCCGCGTGCCCGAGACGCTCGACGCGCTCTTGGATGCGCTCACAACGGCACTCGACAAGCTCTCGCCTCCAGGCGACGTGACGCTCTTTGACCAGTTCGTCCCTCGGCTGCTCACAGACATGAGCTTGTGCACTGACGTGATGGTGCGCGCGCTCTTCCTCCGGCGGCTTCGGCCTGTGATTGGCCGCTTAGGAGCGCCCCACAGTGTCCACGTGCTCCGGTACCTGCAGCCGCTGCTCAAAGTCGTGCTGGCGTCGTTCGAAAGCGTCAACGTGGCGCTGGTACTGGAAGCGCTCGAGACACTGCGAGTGACGGTCTTGGGGACCTGGCCACGCGTCCCGTCGCACGTTGAAGCGATCGCAGTCGGCGTCCTCCGTGCGGTTGCGTTCTGTGAGCTCTTGGACGCTGGAACAGGCAGCAATAGCAGGGACACGACGCCGCTCGAGCGCACGGAGATCCTCGCACGCTGTGAGCACCTATTTGTGCTGCTCGCAGACGCGACCGCGGTCTCGGGAGGTGGTCCACAAGGCCGTCGAAGTGAGCCAACGGAACGTGGAGAGGCCAGCAAGGGCCCGTCGTTCGCGTCCCCAGTCGAGCGAATGCTGGAGGAAGTGGCGTCTGCGAGCGTCGCACTGCGTCCGTTCTGCACGCGGATGCTCAAGACGCTGCAGATGGAGCAGCAGTTTGTCTCCTGAGGTCACATCGCAGTGTAGCCATCTCGGAGGTAATGGAAGAGAGATGAAGGCTGGAATCAAAATTCGTACCTAAGCCAATGACCACAGTAGTGGACCACCCCTGCGATTTTTTCTCGACCACCCGCTGGCTTTCCACTCAAGTGCCATCAGCCTCCCAGCAAGAGCTCCACTCTCGGCTCTCGCTGCTCAAAGCCTCAGGCCGTACGTGAAGAGCAGGCACCGCAGCAGCAGTGATGTCGTCGTCGGCATCGTCGTCCGCGGCCGTGGCGGCGCTTGTGCAGAAAGCGTCGCAGCAGTACCTCGACTGCCGGCGGAAAGTGACCGCCAAGGTCGAGGAAGTGAAGGCGCTCGACCAGGAGATCACTGCGCTCTTTGAGCAGATCACAGCGCTGGGCGAGCCGACGGGGAGCGGCGCTGCCGCAAAGTCTGTCGGCCGCCTCGAAGTGCGCATCGCGGGTGTTGAGGGTGAGATACCGGTCGAGAACGCAGTCATTACGGTCGCGCTCGACCCCGAGTACGAGCCGGACGCCGCCGACGCATTCGAGGTCGTTGAGCAGCAGCACGTAGTTGAGAAGCACACCGTGACAGTCACTGCGGTGACGGCCGACGGCAGTGAAGAGGTCGTCGCTGAGAAAGTGATTACGTTCGAAAACGGCGTCGAAGTCGGCGTCGAAGTCGTCAAGGCGGAAGCCGACAAGGAAAAGGCCGACGACGACGACGACGACGGTGATGACGCAGAGCACGCGGCCGTGCAGCGCAAGACGACGACGAAGATTGCGCGGACCGTGCAGATCCGGAAAGTGAAGACGAAAGTCGAGAAGAAGGAGCCGCCCGTGCGCTCGGTCGAGTGGACGCCCGAGGCGGCGGAGGACGGTCCGTCCGCGTTCCCAGCGACGTTTGTGTTTGACCCGGTGCAGTCGCGCGAGGCGGTCGTGACGATCACCGTGTCGCAGCCGAACGAGCCAGAGGCCGAGCCTGTGAAGGAGATTGAGTTCCCGGTCTCGTCGCTCTTCCAGGGAAAGGACTTGGACCAGTGGTACACGATCCAGGACCGTGTCGGTGAACAGGCGGAAGAAGAAGAGACGAAAGACGGCGACAAGGACGACGAGACGACGGGGAAGGAGGAGGAGGAAGAGACGACGATCACGGAGTTGGTGGACGAGGAGGAGGACAAGCGGGAGGCCGAGGCGGCGGCGGTCGTCAAGTCTGCTGAGGCGGAGGCGGAGGCGCCCGTGGCGGACAAGACAGAGACGAGTGTGGAGGGGGAAGAGGTGCAGCAGGAGGGGGAAGGGGAGGCAGCTGTTGAGCCGACGACGGCGACGGCCGAGGAAGCGGCGGCGCCAGCGGCGTCTGTGACGCGTTTCCACGTGCAGGCGACGTTCGCACTGTCGCAGATCGAGGCGCTGAGTCTCGAGGCCGTGGCGCTGTCGAAGAAGAAGCAGGAGGCCGAAGCCGTGCTTGCGATCTTGGAGCGCGAGGCCGCGAGTCTGCGCACCAAGTACGAGCGGCTGAACGCGAGCCAGCGCTCGCTCGGCCTGTCGAGCGTGACGAAGCCCAAGGCGAGCATGCTGCTCGGTGGCCGTGGCCAAGCGGCGGCGCCCAAGTCGACGTACCGGAAGGTCAAGGACTCGGTCGCGGCGGTGCTCACGCCCCAGCGCCAGCAAGTGGCTCTCAGCGTCGTCATGTTTTTCGGCAGCGCGGTGCTGTTCCACTTCCAGGGCGAGAACCTGCTCGCATAGGCAAGCGCAGCTGTGGTCGCGTAGAGAGAGAAAGAGGCGAGCACGAGTGCGAGACACCCGTTCATACACACACGTCGGACATTCACTGACTTGTATTGGACGCTTCGAAGCGTCCAAGCGTCCAGGACTCACGCAATGACCAGCACGTGGACGTCCGCGTCTGCGAGCTGCTTGTCGATCTTCCCGGTCGTTGGGGACGCGACAAAGCCGCCCGAGATGACGAGCGACGTGCCAAAGTACTGGGTCTTGAAGCCTCGGCGCGGACACGGTGGCGCTGCGTCGCCTAGGACGTCGCGTGTCGTCCACTGGAGGCGGCGGACGTTGAGCACGCGCACGTCGTTCTCGAGCGCGCTAGTGACGAGGCTCTGGCCGCCAACGAGCACCAGCTGGTCCCCGATCACAGTCGTACTGTGGCCGCGTCGTGGGTGCGGCACGTCGCCTGTGAGAGCTGGCGAGGACCACTCGGCCTGGACGTCGGCGGTGTTGTCATCGCTGCTGTTGTTGAGGTGAAGAGAGAGGCGGTGGACGCTGAGAAGCGCGTTCGAGTGTCGGATCTAAGGAGACGCAGACAGGAAAAGAGGGAGGGAGTGGCGTCAGGTCTGAGAGGGTCGAGCAAGGAGGGAAGTGTGTGTGGAGACGAAAGTCAGGCGCTCACTTGTCGCCCTCCAAACACAAGCAGTTCGCTGCTCGACACTCTGGGTCGAAAGAGAGAGAGACACACACACAAGAGCCGATGGACGTGAGGAAGGAATGAGAGGCGCCTTCCGAAGGGTGCGGCGTAGCTTCGCAGGGCCAGTCGGTACTGTACCTGGAGACGCTGTGGAGCGCTCTGCCAGTCAGAGCACTCGAACACACGACAGTCGCCCACCGGAAGGCTGATTGAGCATCCAGTATCCAGCATCCAGCCATCAGTTCTCCACATCCACACCCCCACACACTCCACACGCCTGGTCCTCATCTCCACTCGCCTGCGACGCCCTCAATGTGCAGCACATGCACTTCGAGCGCCTGGATCGGCGTCGTGCCGTCGCTCCCACCCGAGATCACGAGCAGGTCTGGCGACAGCAGCGTGGCCACGTGGCCACACCGACGACTTGGAGGCTGTCCCACCACACGCGGCGGCAGCCAGTGTGCCCTCAACTGTCTACTTCCACTGTCGCTTCCCGGCGGTGCACTCGGATGCTCCACACTGAGCAAGAAGAGGTCGTTCGATGCCTCGAACGGAATGCCCTCCGACTGGCCGCCGAAGAAGAGCAGTCGCCGCACTGTCGTCTGCGTTCGCTCGCTCCCGTTGTCTACCTCGGTCTGTGCGTCCGCCAAGCACGTCATGGAGTGGTGACGTCGCGGACTCGGGCCGTAGCCACTCGCACGGAGCTTCTCCCACTTGCCAACGCGGATCACACGCGGCGAGCGCAAGAACGACGGCGTCGCGGCGTCATCTGGTGGCTGCTCGGGGTCGCTTGGCGCGAGCGCAATGTCCGCTACACGCGTCTGCCATACGCTGAACCAGTAGTGGCCGCCCGACTTGAGCAGGAACCGCGCGTCGCTGTCCACTGCGTACTCGTGGTTGTCGGAGCGGAGCGTGCGCAGCGAGGCGGCCGTGGCGGCGCCGTCGCGCTCGCTTGCGTGCCACTGGAGCCCGCGGAGCGACGCGAACGCGCAGTAGAGCTGTCTCCACGTCTGTTGGAAAGAAGGTTTTGAGACGCGAGTGAGTGCGACGCTGTCTCCGCCACACTGGCAATTGGAGTGGGGCGATGCGATCGACAGAGACAGAGACAGACAGACATACGTACGGGAGGCACGGGGGCGAGCATGCGTTGCGTTGCGATCGTCGCCTGCAGGAACCGACCGAGGCACTCGCGCTGGCAGCGTCTCTCTGCTACATCGCGCAGCAGTAGCTGGAGCCCATGGCTCGTGTGCTCGAGTGCCAGCAGCGCGTCAGTGTCCAGCAGCCACGTAACCGCGAGCAGCAGCTCTGGTGAGAGCTTTTCAACGTGGGCGTTTGTCATCGATGAAAACGGATAGTGAAGTAAGAGAGGGAGAAAAATGCGAGTCGCATAGCCATCACACTGGAGGAGGGAGGAATGGGTGCACTTTATATAAGCTCAACGAAGCGAGTCGGGCGCTGCGAGCGCGGCTGCTTCGGTCGCTCGGGTCGTTTTCTGTGTCTCTTTCGGTCGGAAGCAGCGGCCACCATCGCCTCCGTGCGCTCGCGTCCTACCTTAACAGCAGCCACTCTTGTTGGCCGGGGCGTTCGCGTTGCCAAAGCCACCGGGTCCTGGCGAGCCCGTCATGCCGACCTTGATACCGTGCGCCTGCGTATCCGCACACAACAGTCGTCAACCGCCACCCATAGATCCACAAACACCCACAGACGCGCCCACATACCTCGTTCGTGACGTCACAGACGCCCGACTGGATGTTCGAGTAAATCTTCGACGCGGTCTTGACAAACGCCTGGCGAACGCATGCGGGGCCCCCTCACATCATAGTGAGTACAAGAGAGAGAGCGAGCGAGAGAGAACCACACGATCAGGCGCACACACGCACGTCTTCCACGTTCGCTGCCGTCTTGGCCGACGTCTCGAGAAAGATGAGGCCGTTCTCTTTCGCAAACTGCTCGCCTTCTTTAAAGCTCACGGCGCGGCGGTGCTCCAAGTCGCTCTTGTTGCCAATGAGCATGATCGCCATGTTCGAGTTCGAGTTCTGGCGCGCTTCTTCGAGCCAGCGCGTGAGGTGGTTGAACGTGTCCCGTCGCGTAATGTCGTACACCAGCAGCGCGCCCGCGGCGCCGCGGTAGTACGACCGCGTGATCGAGCGGAACGACTCTTGGCCCGCCGTGTCCCAGATCTGCAGCTTGATCTGCTTGTTCTCAATGTTGATCATGCGCGCGCCAAACTCGACGCCGATCGTGAGGTCGTGCACGGGCTGAAAGCGCTTGTCCGTGAACTGGAGGAGCAGGCACGACTTGCCCACGCCTGGGTGGGATAGGATAGGACAAAAGGGGGAGATGACGTCCGTGAGAGCTGGTCCGTACTCACAACCGCCTGCGTGGTGGACGCGCACCTGTGTCGCCAATGATAATGTACTTGAACAGATACGCGTACGACATGGCGGAGCTGTGCTGTAGCGGGGAGTTTTGGGGTCGTAAAGGCGCTGGAGGAGTAGCGACGATGGAGGAGGCTCGTCAGTCCACCTCGCGCCACAGCCACTCAATCGTTTGTGTGCCAACTGCAGACACACAGACCCACCCACTCACCTGCGCACTCGCTCGCTCTTCTCTCACTGCGTGAGGCTTTTCTTCGGGTTCGTTTCTTCTCCAAAACGGATGATATTTCTCAGATGCAATCTGAGGAAACAGCACCTGAGGCGACTCTGACAACGGACTTTAGCGGGAACCTCATCTCGCGGCTCTGGAGGATTTTTTTGCAACGGCTCACGCACAAAAAGCTCTCGAGGCTCTCGAGCTCCAGTGCCTCTTGCGCTCCTCTCTCTCTCCTCCCCCTCGCTGCCAATGGAAAACTACAGCATCTACGATGAGATCGGCCGTGGCACGCACTCGTTCGTCTACAAGGCGCGCCGAAAGCGCAGCATCGAGTACGTCGCGGTGAAGTCGACAGCCAAGAGCCGCATGGACAAGGTGCGAGCGCTTTGACCGCCACTCTAATCTGATAATTTGTATGTGCAAATTGAATCTGAAGGGTGGCACACATTGATTGGTATGGGGGCGACGACGCTAGATCCTGAACGAGGTGCAGCTGCTGCACAAGCTCGACAGCCGCCACGTGCTCAAGTTCTACAACTGGTACGAGTCGCAGAACCACATCTGGCTCATCCTCGAGTTCTGCATCGGCGGCGACCTGCTCAACCTCATCACCCAGGACAAGAGCCTCCCCGAGGACGCCGTACGGGTACGCGATCAGTCTCTTGGGTGGTGAAGGGGTGGCCGTCACTCAGGGTCCAACGTACTCACCACTACTACCACCGACCGACCGACCGAACGCCCACCAGCTCTTTGGCAGCGAACTCGTCGCTGGGCTCCAGTACCTGCACTCGAACGGCATCCTCTTCTGCGACCTCAAGCCTGCGAGCATCCTCATTGACGAATTCGGTTCGCTCAAGGTGCGTGTGGCGTCATGTCCTGTCTGTAGCCAAGGAGCCGTCCGACCCGCAGGTTCTAAGCTGGCTCGCTCACTGAATGGCTCCTTGGCGACTCCTAGCTCGCCGACTTTGGGCTCGCACGTCGCATTCCAAGCAAAGACGCGCCTGTGAACCCACCGGTGCGCACGCAAGTCGCTCTCGAAGAAACGGAGACCCTGTTGGCTTCGTACTGACTGGCGTACACAGTTGGCACCGGGCTCCCCGAACTACATGGCGCCCGAACTGTTCCACCAGCCTGCCGTCCATAGCTTCGCGTCCGACTTTTGGGCACTGGTACGCGGTCATGAGTCGCAGTCTTGGCCCAGTGGAGTGGTGTCCTTATGAACACGTGCGATCTGGAGTGGTTCAGGGCTGTGTGCTGTACGAGCTCTGCGTCGGTCGACAGCCTTTCACACACACCAACTTCTCCGAACTCGCACGGATGGTAAGTGGGAGGAAGCGTCAGCCCGACAGTGCGGCGTGCCTCTCGACAGCTTTTCCCTCTGTGTATGTCTAAAGCTGTCGGTTGTTTGCTGTCGTGGCAGATCCAACACGACACGCTGGAGCTGCCAGTGCCAGGGTGCACTATGAGCGCGTCGTTCTGGGATTTACTTGGCCGCCTGCTTGACAAAGATCCGTACCGCCGAATCACATGGTGCGAAAGAGCTGGTGTGGCTTTGGCCTGCGTTCGGCAGTGGTGTGACGCCTGAGTTTACTATGGGGCTCTGTGGACAGGGACGCTGTCGTCGATCATCCGTTCTGGGCGAACCTCCCTCGCCTAGCGAAGCTGCGCATGCCGGCGCAAGACCTCTTTGAATCCGCAAGGAGGTACGTCAGCGCTTCGTGCGTTGGTTGGCTTGATGTACTCGTTGTCGAGGCACTTACTGCCACCCGGCCGTCGGCGGTGGCGTCGCTGTCGTGAAGGCCAAGTAACCAGAAAGCAGCCGCACCCGCCGCCAGCAGCAGCCAGAGAGCGGGTGGCGCCAAAGACGTTGACAACAGTCGACACGAGCGCTTGGACAGCGCTACGAGCGTCGAACGCCACCACGTGGCGCTGGTAGCTGAGCCCGCGAGTCGCGACAGCAGCTGCACCACTGACGACGTAGCCGACGAAGAGGAGTCTTCCGACCAGAGCGTCGCCGACGATGACGACGACGACGACGACGGTAGCGAATTGTTGACATTGCACTCGCTGGAGCGACGTGGGTCGTCCTCCTTCCGCCCAGCGTCGGCTCCTGCGAAACCGCGCGAGTCTCCTCCCAGTACGTCGCAAGCCGGCCGAGGCGACAGCCGCGTTTCGCGTGCAAAAGCTCCAGCGCTGCTGGACCGCAGCAACCGACTCCGGAGGAACCTCAGTGGCGACGTTTCTTCAAGTCGTCAGGACGTGGTGGCTGTGAAAGTACCACGCACAGCACCGCCAGCGTCGACGAAACCGGACGAAGCGTCGCTGCCCGTGCGCTTCGACGGCCTCTTCGACCGCGACGGCCGGCTTGGTGCCGGGCTGAAGAAAGTATCCAAGCTCCTCTTCATCGCTGCCGACAGCACAGTCAAACCGATCGTGTGCAGCGACGACATTGAGGCGACGACCGTGCCGCCTGTGCGATCAGAGGAGCTCCGTTTCGCGATGCTCGCGCCGAAAGAGCTGCTCTCGTGTGCGACTGAGAAGCTCGAAAGCCACTTGAAAGACGTGTACGTGAGCCTCAAGACCGCGTCTTCAAGCGCGTCGGACAAGTGCAGCGTCCTCGCGTACCTCTCGACACTCTGCCTCCATCCAAAGCTCGCGAACGTGATCGTGAACAGTTCGCTCTTGTCGCTCCTGGCGCGGATGCTCGCGAGCGCGACAACGGCGGCTGCGAGCGCAGTCGTGTCGATGGTGTGCCTGGACCTCGGTGTGCTCTTCCGCTTTGCGACGTTCATTGCGCCGTCATCACCGGAGCAGCTCCAGTCGCTTGTCGCGACACTCGTGCACGCTACGCGAGCCGCTGCACTGGACCGCAACGAGGGCGAGCGCGGGAATCGACTGGCACGGCAGCAGGCCCGGCGTCGCTCGCTCTCGTGTCTCGGCGAGCTGCTGTTCTATATCTCGACGCAGAAAGACTGGGCGTGTCCTGACGCCGGCGTGGAGTGTGTGGTTGAGCTCCTGGACGCAAGCGACCTCGTGCTGCGCCACTACGCCGTGCGCACGCTCTGCAACCTGCTCATTCGCGGTTCCGGGAAGCTGCTGAGCGTCGTAGTGAGCGAGCACGTCGTGCTGCCGCTCGCGAACGGCCTGGTGCGACTGTCACGAGACGCTGGTGACGCGTCGGCCATGCCACTGCGGACGACAACTACGCAGGCGCTTGCGCAGGTCGTTCGACACTTGAGGGCCACAGCGTCTGTGGATCAGATAGCGCCTCGCGTGCGCGTCGCTGTGCTCCTGCTCGTGTCGGACGCTGCCGTGTTGCACGCACTCTGGCTCGGCGTCGTGTCGACGCATGCGTCGTGCGACTTGGCGATCGCGTCGCTCAACGTATTGAGCGCGGTGCTCGAAACGAAGCTTAAGCGCACCGATGCGGACGAGCGTGAGCTCGCAGCAGTCGCGACCAGCAAGGCCACGCTGCTCCAGGACGTCGCGTCGTTCGCAGTGCTCGCAAAGATCCTCGAGACCAAGTCCCGATTCGAAGACGACGACACGCGCCACACTTCCACCTACCTTCCTAGCTCCTCAAGACGCACTGCTGATCCAAACGACATGCGAGACGGACACCGGAAGCGGTACATAGAGAGCGAGAGCAGCGCACCGAACGTTCTGCGCGCGAAAGCGATGCTCTTCGTGCACCTCGCCATACACGCGAGTCCGTCGTTCGCGAGTCGGTGCATTCAGTTGCGGTACGTCGACCTGCTCGAGCGCATTCTCCATCCGTTCGCACCGCACCTGCGTCTCCAGAGCGGCGACGCGAGCGAGTGTACAGCGTCGCCTTCCACATCTGCTCGTCCGCGACTCGCGGCAGTCGACGTGTACTTGCTGCAGTGTGCGCTCAATCTGATCAAGCTGACGATCCGCACAGCTCTGCGGCTCAGCGCGGACTGCATCGCTGCGAGCGACAATGACGACGGCATTGAAGACCGCTTGCATTCGACCGTGGCCGCTGCGCCGTTCCAGCTCTTTGATATGCTCCTGCGCAACCCGACGTGCAAGGTGCAGCTCGTGCGCTACTTTGTCGCGAACGAGAGCCGCGAGTTCGCGTTCTTCCTGCGGCTCATGACGAAGCTGCTCGTGGCGTTCCCGAACGAGGCGCTGAGCGGCGCAGACGGGGACGAGGACGCGCCAGCGAGTGTCGCTGTCGTCGTCTCCGAGCTGCTGCTCCGGTTGCTTCAGGGCAATGCCAGTGACGTAAGCTTGCTGCTCGCGGTCGAGCGGGACGCGCTGTTTACGCAGCTGCTTCCAGCGGTGGCGCTGCAGCTGACAGGTTCGTCAGCCGACACTGGCGGCGGCGGCCTGGAAGAAGACGTGTACGCGAATTGCCTCCGCGTGTTGTACGTCGCTCTGCTCCAGTCAGGTCCTGATGCCGAAGCGAGTGACGCTCGTCGTCGCACAACGTTCGTCAAGGACAACGCGCTCCCGAGCATCCGATCGCTGCTCAGCAGTGGGGGCGCCGTCGGGGCCGTGAACGAGAACGTGTGGCACTTTACTGTCGAGCTCCTCTTCGGGCTCGTGACGCGGGACCCGTCGCTCGTAGGCGACGTTGAGTCGTCGTCTGCGCTTGTCGAGAGCGTCTTTGCGCTGCTGCGAGCACCACGCGACTTGGACTTCCACTCACTCCCAGCGAGCGCAACGACGCTCGTGCGCATGATCGTCGACGCGAAGAAGGCGGCAGGACTCGACGAGCTGTACGCGAGCGGCGTCGTCGAGTCGCTGCTGGCTGGCTTTGAGTTCACAGGCGTGGATGGCGCGGCGGCAGTGAATGGCGCCGCTGTTGTCGACTTGCTCGAAGTGCTCTATGCCCTCCTCATCAGCCGCTACGAGAGTGTGCGGACGGCAAAGACTAGGCGGTCCGCCCTCGCTGCACCGCCCGTTACGTTCGACAAGCTCGTGCTCTGCGCTCCGCTAGTCGTGCATCTCTGCGCAGCAGCTCCAACGTCGCAGGACGCACCCGCGAGCTCGCCGCAGCCCCAGGAGTCGCCGTCAAAGAGCAACTTTGCGCCCCGCGACTCGGCCGACACGGAGCGACGCGACGTCGCAGAGTTGGCGTCCCGGTGCCTCGTGTACCTTTCTCAGGTGGCGTTCGCTCGCGAGTCGCGTGCACGAGAGAGAGAGTGCGTGTCGGCCACATGCTGCAGTCCACTGACGCTTATCTCTTGTGTGGGTTGGTTGTTTGTTGGCTACTAGCTCTTTGGTGAGCGACTCAACAGCGTCATGTTCGCTCGAAGTGCAAAGCAGAAAGGTGACGACGCGATCGCCAGGTGCGTCGATGCGCATCTCTCTTTCTCTGTCGTGCCGCTGTTGTTGGAGCCAGCGACAAGGCTGACGTACTCTTCTCCGTAGAGCAATTCTGTCGAGCTTGGAGCAGCGCTCGTCCGACGATGGCTTCGTCGCCCTCCGAGTGCTGCTCACACTCAAGAACTGCATCCGGTGCCAGCATCACCCACCACCGACCAACCAAGCGACGAGCAGTCACAACACCAGCAGCAGCAGCGTGCGAGTGAGTCGGTGGCTCCTCGAGCACGTGAAGCTCCACCAGAAAGTCAAGAGCCTGGCGGTCGCTACCAGCACCAGCAGGAGCGCCAGTACGCGTGATCAGATCGCCAAGGCGGCGTCCGAGATCGTGCGGCTCTGCCAGAGTCTTCCTGCATCCAGCAGCAGGTCGTGAGCCGTGGAAAGGAAGGGATGCCACACGCTCTCGTGAGCACCACTCAACATCTGTAGATTACTTGGCTGCGAGGATGGTCCGAAGCGCCTTATCCTACGTGGACGCCGCCACCACTCCCTCTCTCCGTCACCACGCGTTCAGCACGTCGTTGTTCGAGGCGCCAATGTCGATTGTCCAGACCGCGCCTGGCTTGAGGAACTTGAGCAGCGCCGCCCGGTCGCTCTTGGCGGCCAACACCTCTTTGCTCGGGTACGCGAGGATGCGGATCTGCGACGGCGCGACCTTGGCGACTTCGTCCACGTCGTACAGAAACACCGCGCACTTCCACTTGACCTGGTCCAAGCCGCCGCTGATCGAGTCCATGTTGAGCTCCATCGCACGCACGTCTTCGCCCGAGTGCCCCATGCGCCGCAAGCTCACGACGCGCGTGCGGCCGCGCGACGACGAAAACGACGAGAAGCGGTCTTGGAACTTCTTCATTAGGCCACCGCTGCCGGAGCCGGCCCCGCGTGAGCCGGACGGGGCAAAGTCGGCTTCACTGCTCCCGCTGTGGCGCCGCCGTCCGCTACTCTCACTGCCGCTGATCGTGGGCTCAATGTGCGAGTCGTCCACGCTGCTGCCAAAGCCTCCGACTCCGTACCCTCTGCTCGACGACGCGGCCTTTGGTCTACTGTCGCTACTGTCGTGACCACCTCCGCTTCCTGGAAGGAGCAGCAGTCGTCAGGCAATGATGGTGCAGTATACAGTACACGTCCACCACCCTGACGCGCACAGACGCGACACACACCTACCTGGTGGAGTGGCCGAGCTGCTGCTCCCGCCGCCGCCGCTTCGAGACAGCAGCTGCCGCGTGGTTGCGAGCAAGGAGCCCCTGCTGCTCAAGAGCTGGTGGGCGGCCTGCTCAGCGATCTTGGCTTTCGCCGACATGGCGGCCTGCCGGGCGAACCGCATCATCGCGTCGTTCAGCGAGCTCGTGAAGAGCGCGTGCTGGGTGCTCGTGAGCGCATCGCGCATCCGCTGCTCGTCGTCCGAGTTCACGAGCGACAGGAGCGCGTGGTACTGGTCCGATCCGTGCGGGAAGACGCCGTCGTGCCGAGCCGCTTCCTGGATCGTCTCGGTGAGCACAAACTTGAGGTGCTTTAGACGAAGTGTGCGGAGTTCCGACTCGTGCTGGTCGACACTGGTCGGCCGTGCACCAGCAGCGGAGGACGACGCGTCGTCCTGGAAGTAGCCTTCCACCGCTGCTCTGTAGATGGCCGTGACCAGCGCGTCAGACACACCGTGCTGCGTCGAGAACGCACATACTTGTAGTCAGTATGCAAAGGAGTAGGTAGGACACAAGGGAGAGCGGCGGTTGGTCGGTACCTTGTCTTGGAAGAGATCTGTGAAGCTGCTCCGTGTCGACGCAGAGGGCACGAAAGGCGCTGCCTCGAGCGGCGTTGGGGTCGACTGGACAGGGAACGCTTGAGAGAAGAACGCGTCCAAGTCGACCTCTGCTGACAGTGGGGATGTCGCAAAGCCCCTACTTGGACTCGACGCAGGAGCAGCGACAGTCTGTGGGGGAGGAGCGCTGAAGGCGCCAAACCCGTCCTCGTCCTGGTTGGCGCCAGTGCCATTGCCAGAACTTTGTGTAAAGGCGCCAAAATCCCCAAAGTCGTCATCGTCGTCCCCACCTCCCACAGCTCCGCTCGAGCTCTGAACAAAGTCACCAAAGTCGTCAAAGCCATTGTCGTCGGCGGCGGTCGCGTCTCCAGTCGTCGTGGACGTCGCAAAGTCGCCGAACTCACTGATCGCGGTCTCAGCCACTGTCGTTGTCGTTGTCGTCGTCGTGGGAAAGTCCTCAAAGCCGTCGTCCGCATCGCTGCCGCCCAACAAATCGGCACCAACCTCCCGAACGCCGTCGTCATCCTCTTCTGTTTCTGAACGCGACGCCGCACTCGCGTCCACCGCAGCAATGGGATCCAACGTGTCGACCTCGTCGAACGTGTCAAACACGTCTGTTGTGCTAGATATGCTGACTCCTGCTCCCGGCGTCACCTCGTCATTGGACGCGCCACCACCCGAGCCACTTGGAGCGGCTCCGACAGCGTCCTGTCGTTCTCCACGCGGACTTTCACAGCTCTCCAGCGTCTCCAGTCGCTCGTCTGCGTCGCTCCACGTCTGCTCTGTCGGTGCGACGTCACGTCTGTCGTCGCTGAACGCACGCGTCTCAGTCGTCTCGGTCTCTCCGACGGGTTCGTCATTCCAGCCAGTGTGGCTGTCGCTGACGCCGCTGCTCGAGAACGTCCTGCGCTCCAAGCCGTCGGTTGCATCCGACACACCACCACCGCCGTCTAAAGCGTTAAGTGTCGACTCGAACGCAGGAGACGCCAGCGGTGTCGTCTCAGGCGACGGAAACGCCAGTGCGAACACATCGACGCGCGCACTCGGGACTCCGACCGGCGTCGTCACTGCGTCCGAGCCCGACGCGCTGCTTCCAGGCGAAGAAGAGGCTCGGGACGCGAACGTCGTCTCTTCTGGCTCTGCTGCCACCGGCAGTTCGATCGTCATGTCGACAGTCGAGAGGCTAAAGAGCTCGTCGTCGTCGAACACCGACGTCCCTCCAGCGGCGCTACTGCTGGCGAAGCTGTCGCCAAACGACGCGACTGGCGAGAACGACAGCAGCTCACCGAGCGACACGTGGCCACCAGAGAACGAATCCCTCGGTGGACTCGCGAGCGTAGGCGCGGTCACTCCACGAGGCGGCGCTAGCGCAAACTGCGGGCGTGTCGACGCGCTGCTGCCACTACTGCTACCGCTACTGCTACTGTGGCTGCTACTGAGCGGCGCTGGGGAGTCGAGGGCGAAGGCCGCGAGACTCGATGGTGCGCTGGCGTTCGAGCCAGACGCGAACAGCAGCGGCGAGAACGACAGCAGCTGCGCCTCGGCGGGAGGCGGCGGCGCTGGCGCAAACACGCCGACGAAAGGGGGCGCGGAGGTAGCGGCGGTGGGCGCGGCGTGTACGATGTCAGCGAACGGGTCGTCGGCTGCGAAGACGTCGACGGGCGGCGGCGGCCCCGCCGCGAAGGCGCCAAAGTCGTCAAAGCCGCTCATTAGCAAAGTCGACCTGCTTTATTTTTTGGTTGCTACACGTCAAGGAGTCTTGGGTTTCTGAGTTTACAGCATGATTTCACAAGGAAAACTCCATGTGGAAACTCCGTGGACAAGCGATTTTACAGTGAGTACATTATTTCGACAAGGAAAATTCCAGGTCGAAACTCCGTGGACAAGCGATTGTACTGCTTAACTATCACGCCCTGTCGCCCTTGGACACGGAAAAAGCCGTGAGCAAATCGAAACTGTCAAAAATAGTTGCAATGTGATCTTGAGTACCGTAAAAACCACTCTCATAAAAGAATGTCCCGTGAAGAGAGCTATACTTCTGTAATCGAAACATGATTTTTTTACAAACACTAATTTTCTAAAATATGTGCTATGTTTTTTTATGAATTTGGAGCTTAACCCGAAATTAAAACCTTTACAAACCGTTTGGGTGTTTGAAATTCTTTGATTTCGGCTAAAGTATCATGGTACCGGACTTGATACTTGCTTTTTTCCAGCTCGCCTAAAAACGACTTATATCTCACCTAAAAACGACCGTCTAGATTTTATAGTGAAACCAAGTACAGTATAATGTATACTTGGTTTTACTATAATTTCTACACGATCAGAAAAAGTACTTTTTCTGAGGAAATCAAGAGATTTTTGACGCATCCGCGATGGCAGTTTGGATGCCATCGCGGATCGAAGTTCAGGGTTGACTCCAACTCTTGTCCGCGCGTGGGACTGTTCCGGCTGGGCGCGTATGACGGGCACTGGTGACGCCGCATCCCGCCGCTCATGGTGTTCATGCTGCTGGTGGAGCTGCACACGACCACCAACAGCGTGCGCGCCTTTGTGGAAAAGATGGCTGCCCAGCTTGAACTCTGCTGCAAATGGCAGCCAAGTCCAGGGACAGGGTTGCTCTAACCTCAAGACGTAGTGGTGAGAGTCAAGGGTCTTGACTCAAGATGCCCGAACTACGTCTGGACTTTCAGTGGGGCTACGAATGGTGAAGTCAAACGCACACCGCGATGGCTTCGGGCACCATGCAGTACAGTGTAGGCAAAATTGGCTCACTCGCGTGTTGGTCCGTACGACTTTGGTGCGACGAAATACAGCCGTCCAGGGCAGTCATTGCTCGCTTCCTGCAGCTCCTATCGGCGCTGGCACTGCTGGCAGTGCTCAAGTACGACATGTTCAAGTGCGTGAACAAAAATCTATTGTTGTCGAACTGGATCCGCTGTACATGGTTGAATATCATCAAGACTCCGATCACATAGGTTTTTTGTATTCGCCAATCTGACCAATCACATAGCGCTGTGGTATCTTCATAGCCCAGACATCGTATTTTTGTCCAATGAGCGCGCAGAAATCACATGTGCCTCTCTTGTGTGGTTGCTTCCGCCAGCCTCCGACATATCTTGTCGGAGCGGATCGCGAGATAT
>JAASGD010000621.1:0-18950 GCA_023334115.1 Globisporangium megalacanthum
CCCCTGCGCTCGGGTGCTGGGCGTTCCTGCTCGGCAGCATCCAGTTCTGCCTCGCAGCGCTCGGGGACCTCGCGTTCATCGTGACGACGCACAAAGACCCGCGCGAGACGGGCGTGAAACTCGCGAACCTGCGTTGCTGGGGGCACTGTCGCGGCGCTCGGCACATCTGTCGGCACCTTCTCTTCACCCTCGAGAGCTGGTTCTACCTTCCGCGCTTCGTCGTACAGAAGGACGCAGCGCTGGTCGAGTCGTGAATGTACAAGTCCATCGACTTCTACACCACCGACAGCGTTTTCTTCATCATCAACTAGCTCACACTCGGGCCAGACATGCTCGCCGAGTTCAAGGCTGGCGTGCGTGAGCCTGTGTCGAAGGAGGGCGTGGACCACGTCTAGGAGGTGTGAGAGCTGTAGCTGGTGTAGTGCGGCGCTCTCGTCCGACGGCGATGCTGTCGTTGGGCGTTACCGTCAATGGTGCTGCAGGATGGCAGCGGACAGACAGACAGATTAGGTTGGTCGAGATGAGCTTGTAGTACTGGAGAAAGTCGGTCTAGCGCGAAGCGTGTGGGCCACGGTGGAGTTGCGAGCTTTCTGGTGATTCCATCCAGCCAGCCAGCAGCGACAGGCCACGCTTGCGCTGTCGAGAGCTCGACTGCAGAAGCGGACGCGGACGTTGTGCTGCATCGGGTGGCGCCAGTGGCGTTCTGGAGTAGGTTCACACAGTCACTGAGAATTGTAGCTGAGAGGGCGTTTTCAAATGGGCATTTTGGAAAAGCTGGAAATGGGCATTTTGCACTTTCTCGCAACACAATGCCCATTTTGAAGCACCCTGGACGCCTCAGCCAAGACACCTGTCGTGGCACAACATCCACAGTGTGAGTGTATCCATTGCAGTATGATTCTGTGAATCTTGGGGCAGATGTTCCCGCACTTGCTATTGACTCTGCCCCTGTCACCCTGAGTGTACGTATCCCGAGGGTACGTACAAGTGCATCACAGTGGTGAAGCGGCAACGGAACTGCTCCTGCATCAGGTGGGAACTAAAAATGCGGGCATCGTTGGACTTGGATGTTGGCTCTCAGCAGACATCGCAGAAGGCTGAAATCGGCTCGCGCATGAGAAGCGCCCAACAACCTTCAGCAACCTTCGCTCACGTGTCTCCCCGCCTTCTTTCAATGGATGGTTCACCCATCTGGTCAGTTGTACGGCGCGCGGCGTTGGTTAATGTGTGTTGTTGGTAACCCGAACTCGAATGCAGCTTTCGCAACTGAATCTACGTAAAGGGTGTCGATTCATGAACAGAACCAGTCTTTTCCATGTTTGTTGTCAAGCTTTCAAGTCAATTCATGGCCTTTCCATGCATTACGGCTTGTAGTATCAGCAATCCCGTGTGCCGAGTAATTGACTCGGGATTGTCCGGGACACTAGTCAGCGTGTCCCTTACACAACGCAAACACAAACACACGCGCGGGACTTCTACAATTCCCGTGAGCGTCCGCACGACCGCAACAACAGTGAAGCAGCACCAGGTAGCAGCGCAAGCGTCCGCGAGCAGCAGCAGCACTCGAGCAGCCGCCGCCTCTCCATCTTCCTCCGTCGGTACCCGGACGAAGGAAGGTCCAAGCGAGAGCGAGTGCGATTTCCCCTCTCGCTCCTCTCACAGCAACTCGCACAAGCAAACCCCCACGCCCGCGTTCGCCCCCACTTCCCACCTGCTTTACAGCCGCGAGCAACCATGGGCCAGAGCTGGTCGCGTAGTGGTTTACCCGGCGGCGGAGACTTCTACGTCGGCCCCATCTACGCCACGAGTCTGAGCCACGACCGGCAGACAGAAGTGCGCCTCGGCGAGAGAGACGCCAACGGTGGCGGTGGCGGCGCTTCCGCAACGACCGTGCAGATCGGCCCGCGCGGCTTGTTGCCGCTGCTCGACGTGGGTTCGAACGGGCGCAAGCAGGACGTGTTCAAGCGACTAGGCGTGTTCGTGAAGACGAGCGGCAGCCGGCTGATGCAGAACGCTGAGGTGGTGGTGACAGATTATTACAGGCTCGAGGGAAAGCGCCTGGTGCCCCGCGATCGCGTGCAGGGGTCGAACCCGACGAACTGGCAGGGTGTGAAGGGGCCGGCCGAGGCGAGCACGGGGCTGCGCGTCGGCGACACGCTGTACGCGATCAACCACCGCCTCGTGGTGAACAAGTCGAAGGGCCAAGTGCTGCGGCAAATCAGCTCGCTGCTGGACAAGAGCGACGGCACGCCGGTAATCCTGACGTGGAAGCACACGGAGGAGATCATCGCGACGCCGTGGGAGCTGGAGGTGTGTCTGCCGCCGCCGGAAGGCGAGTACGTGCAGCTAGAGAACGAGTGGGGCCCGGCGCGACCGACCAAAATCTCCTCCGTCTCCATTTAAGCGCCACGTCGGGTCGGCTGACGTCCCTCCCGTGCCGCCGTCGAGTCCCGAATTGAAGAAAGTGTACATGATGCCTGCAACCCGAGCGAAGGAGCGAGTGTGATCGAGCGCGCGCGAAGGAAGCCGTCGTTGTCGAATCCCCATGCCCCCCGCCTCACCAACCAACCAACTCTTCCTCTTCTGCGAGCCGAACTCACCCAAAATCATACTCCATCCCACCTATTCCGTCGTCGCCGGCGTCGTCGCCGTCGCTGTCGCTGTCGTGGACCTCTGCACTGCACATCGACGAGGACTGCAACGCGCGCTGTGTCTCTCCTCTCGATGGAAAGAGCGAGCCGGTGGCGAGGAAGAGGGCGAGTGGGGGTGGATGTGCAAGAGAGAGCGTAGCGAAAGCGAGCAGAGAAGGGAGTCGAGAGAGAGAGAGAGAGAGAGAGAGGGCTGGGGACGGAAGGACGGACGGACGGCCACCCGACACTTGGACGAGCGCATGGAGGCGTGGCGCGCCTATCGGTATTATAGTGTTGCTCATACGTTTTCCACTTTTGGCTCGATCGTCATGAGATATCAGTGACTGCCACTTATGCGACGCGCACTGGTGATCGCTCTGGCTCTGGCCCTCTGGCGAGCTACCAGGTAACACAACCCCACACCAGCTGTCTGTCTGTCTGTCTGCGCCTTTATATTATCGCCGAGCACTTTCATGCGTTCTATGCAAACGAACGCCCTAATCGCCTCAAGCTTCACGACAAGAAGCACTGGAAACGAACGAGCTTGGGACGATTGAACGTGTGCGTCTCCTCGATAACTCGCCTGCTTCCTCACCCTCGGAGCTGCCTGGAGAAAGCTCGCGGCGGCTCAACGCAGACGTCGTTGTCCTCAGTCGATCACCAAGAGTTTCTTTAATCGCTCGAACATGCCGAACGTGATCCCGACCATGGGCACCACCTTCATGAGCTCCGGCGTGAGTCCGCGGTAGAACCCCTGGGCGCCTTGGGTCCGCAGCAGCTCCGTGGCGATGCCCATGGGGGTCGGAGGGATGCCGTGGAGGTTGGCGTGGATCCCCGAGATCTGGAGACGCCGGCGCACGACGTCGATCGGGAACGTCACGAGCGACGAGGCGATGCCGGCCAGTCCGCCGCACAAAAGCGTGTCCACGACGCTGAGATGGTGACTCACCTCTTCGATCTCGTCCTCGTCGAGTGCGAGGCGTCCTTTCCGGAATGCCATCATGTGCATCTTGAGCGTCTCGTACAGCGTAAAGTTGATCGCGAGGTTCGGGACCGTGACCGCGAGGGTGGCGCCGAGCCCACGGTAGAGTCCGCGCACGCCCTCTTCGGCGCGAATGCGCTGGGCTGCGTGGCGGATGCCGTGGTACCGGATGTCTGAGTTCAGCTGCGTCGCCAGACGCGTGCGGATGAGGTCGATCGGGTAACACGCGATCGTCGCGGTCGCGCCGGCCACCGCGCCGGACACGAACTGCGTCGTCCACGAGTTCTCCGAGAAGATTGGGTGGTGGTACGCGATGATCGCGGTCTTCACCGACTCGAACGTGAAGAAGTTGACCGCTGAGTACGGGAAGCGGTGCAGCACACTCGCGCCGTTGCCCTTCCAGAACGCGAGCATGCCTTCGTTCTTGAGCACCTTCGTGAACGCACTAAAGACGCTCGACGAGAACTTGTCCGTGTGGCGCGTCGACACCATCGAGTGCACCTGGAAGAGGATCGTGAGGCGACTGAGCGGCGCCGTGACGGTCTTGCCGATGCTACCGGCGACGCCACCAGCGAATAGCACGCTTGAGTGGCGCAAGAACTGTTTGCGCGCGTCCTGATGCAGCAGCTCGACGTCCACGTCGTCCGTCTCGGTGCACACGTCAGCGGTGTCGCCAAAGCTCACGACGCCGGTGGTGTGGCGGCGCAGCGCCACGCGCGCAGCGACGGCCGGTGCCTCGTCGATGCTGTTGCTCGCCATACAGTCAGTCGGGGAGTCGCGCTTGTCGAGACGTGACTTGTGTGTGTCACTCGCTCCCGTCGAAATCCGGCGGGCTGTCTGTCTGTCGTCTGGGGAGCGTGTGCTGCTCGCTCACTCAAGAGCGGGAGTCAGAGGCGGATTGAGGGAGAACCACAAGCAAAGTTAGGGTTTTTTCTCGAAATGAAACGCAAATGCCGGATTCAGCTGCTCGAAAAGTCCGTTTTCATGGGTTCTCCACCACGATCAGTGTAATTGGTCTAATTTCCAACCTCCCCACCGCACGCCATAATTGCACTGGAGAGGAGCCTTCGCCACCATCGCCGCCGGTGCAGGGAAGAAAGAAGGGCGGCGAGAGACGGAACGTCCGCCGCACCGCCACCACCATGGCGGACGACATGCGCACGAAGGCGTACCCGCCGTTGCCACCGAAGGGCAGCGGTCCGCGCATCGCGATCGTGCTGCCGACGTCGGGCGACTTGCGCCTCCGCTCGCTGCTGCCCGACGCCTTCCAGCAGCAGCTCGTGGTGCACGCGTCCGGCGCCACCGCGCCGCTCTACGCGCGTTTCGTCGTCGTGCGCCGGTTCATCGTCATGTCCAGCGACGGCGACCTCTTCACGCAGACGGTGCGCGCCACGCTCGAACTTAAAGACCTGCCCCGGCAGCAGCTGCTGTCGCTCCCGAGTATCTCGCCCTGGGACATCGTCAAGGTGCTCGACCTCGTCCAGTGCTTCTCCGCCAGCGCCAGTGCGAGCTGGGAGCTCGTGCGTGTGCGCTGGAAGAGCGGGATGGTGACGTGGCTGCCGATCGAGCTGCTCCAGCGGAACTTTGCCGCCCTCCTGCAGGAGTTCTACGTCAACAGCATCAACTCGTGGGCCTTCCGCGACCGCATCTACGCGCAGAGCATCCGGAGTTTCCAGACCGAGGTCGAGCTGTGGCTGCACCACGACGAGTTCCGGAAGTTCTACCAGTTCTTGCGGCAGCGACGAGCGATGGCAGCTGCAGAAAGAGGAGTGGACTTGAACCGCGCTGGGTCGACGCCGAGTGCGAGCCACAGCCAGTCGAGTGTGCCGGACGTGAAGACTGACGTGCAGAGACCACTGTTGCATGCACAAGACACGC
Source organism: Globisporangium megalacanthum (assembly GCA_023334115.1). Lineage (NCBI taxonomy): Eukaryota > Oomycota > Peronosporomycetes > Pythiales > Pythiaceae > Globisporangium > Globisporangium megalacanthum. Next base: position 5,491 of record JAASGD010000621.1, read on the forward strand.
AGCCACCTCCAGCACCCGTGCTGACGCAGGCACGAGAGGCTCCGCTGCCTCGACAACGACTTGAAGTCCAGCAGGCGCACCACCAGGAGCGACAAGAGCGGCAGCGAGAAGAGGGCGATGACCGCGTCTCTCAACACGCGCAGCATTGGCGACAAGCAGAGCCACAACAAGAGCAACGACCACACTATCGAAGGCAAGAGGAGCAGCAAGGACAAGAGCAACACGCGCGTCCGCAGCAGCGAGAACAAGTCGCACCCAGCTCCTCTAAGAAACCCAAGCCCTTGAGTGCTTCGGCGTCTCAACCGCGTCCCCAAGTGCAGCCTCCCGTGCTCGCGCCGACCTCCTCTCGCGCGAAAACGCGTTCGCCATCGCTCCCGAGCTCAGCTCCAATGGAAGACGCCGGTCGTGACAGTGCGGGTAGCAGTCCAACGGACACTGGCTCATCGTCCAAGCGATTCAAGCGTCTGCGAAAGCGGCGAGCTGCAGACGACGGGAGCGACAGCGACGACGTCGATGAGATCTTGTTGAAAGTACCGCGGACCTCAACGCCCGAGCAGCCGAGTTCGGCGTCGAGCTTGAGGACCGCGCCCGTGACGATCATCGACGAGGAAGACGAGGCGGCGGAGGACGACGCGAAGAAGAACGCGCCGATGGTCATCGGCGATATTCGCTGCGTGTGTGGAGCGGACTCGGTCGGAACGTACGGGGGCAGATGGCTCCACTGCTGGAACGACGAGTGCGGCGTCTGGGAGCATGCAGATTGCGTGGGGCTGCTCGCTCCCGACGACCCCTCGCCCCGCTACATCTGCTCCAACTGCGATCCGCTCGCGTGTCGATCTCGCCGCGCAGCTGCGAAGCTGCACTTGGTGGACTGGCTGTTCCAGTGTTGTGAGAGCAAGAACTGGACACAGGTGCTCAAGTTGCTGCGCGCCAACCCGAGTCAGGAGACCGCGCGCGGCTGGAGGAACCCAAAGGCGCAGAACATGACACTGCTGATGAAGGCCGCTGGGTCCGGACTGCTCCAGGTCGTCCAGTACCTTGTGCATGTCGCGAAAGTCGATGTGTTTGCGATCGACGTGGGAAGTCTCAACGCACTTCACCACGCAGTGCTTGGCGGGAAGCGACGGTGCACGCAATACCTACTGAGCCAAGAGCTGAAGCTGCTGCACCACCAAGACAAGACGGGCCGCACTCCGTTCCACTGCCTGCTCGAATCCCCTGCTCTCAACGATCTTTGCTTAGAGCAGCTGGTGGAGGACGGGAACCTCACAGTCGTCGGTGACTTTGAGTCCAACTCTCCGATCCATTACGCGTGCCGAGCGCTCACGCCTGCGACAGTCGAGATTGTTCGGATACTTCTGCAAGATAAGCCGATGTCGCTGGTTGAGGAGTCAAGCGACGGCTTCTCTCCGTTCTTGCTACTGTGCAAAGCGGACGCGAGCAAGCTGACCAGTACCGCATGGGCCGGGATCGTGAAGGCGGTGGTTAAGATGATGCTCGACATCGACGTGCTCGGGTCGTTCTTCGCTTCTTGCTCGCTGGATGGGTGGACTGGGCTCCACTTTGCCGCCGCTGAAGGAAACCACGAGCTCGTTTCGTTCCTTGCTCGGTGCGAGCACGTCGACATCCACGCGACGACGGTAGGAGCGTCAGAAACGGCGCTGCACATCGCTGCGAGAAGTGACCACGCGCTGTGCGTTCGCGAGCTGCTTCGTGCGGGGTCGAAGGAGACAGCAAAGGACACGAACGGCTGGATCCCGATGCTGCACGCAGAGAGCGGCACGTGCATCCAAGAGTTCCTTCCCTACAAGTTGACGAAGCAGATCTCGCGGCTGAACCGCATGGCCGCCAAGTACCAGCAACGAGACGTGGTGCGGCAGTGGCAACGGCGAGTCGTGATGGACTCGGCGTGCTTCAACATGCTGAACGACTGGTGCCAGAGCGACCTCGAGAGGATCCGCCGCATGGACGCCATTTTCCTAACCGGTCCATTCATGCTGCGCCTCGACAACAAACTCGACTACCTGTACACGTGTGTCTTCCCTGCGCTTCGCACACGGCAGCGCACGAGCGACAAGGCGAGCGAGGGCGTAGACAGAGCCGACGTGTCGTCACCAGTGGAAGTCGCGTCTCGTTCCCGCACTGGCATCCGGTTCGTCTTTTCGAGTTCGCGGGAATCGTGCTGGAAGCAGTTCGTTGGGATGGCGAAAGCGCTCGAACCGGAAGTCTTTCGCGCTCCGATGCAGTTCGCGAACAGTGTGGATGGAGATGGAGATGATGGCGACGGCAAGGACGAGACCAGTTTCAAGTTGATACTGCTCCGCTTGATCGGCGGTCTGACCGCCATCGCGCCGGGCTTCCTGCTCCACGGTGTCGGCGCACAACGCGATCGCCCGCAGCAGCCGGAGCAGGAGAAGCTGCTGGACTTTTATTTATTGGGTGAACTCGTCGCGCACCTCGTTCTCTACGGCGTGTCCCTGAGCGGCATCGCGAACTTCACCACCTCTTTCCTTCGCTGTGCGTTCGGGCAGCCTGCGGACGAGGACGACGAGAGCGCGGACGAGTCGACGTGGAGCGCGTACGGGCGCAGCTTTGCAGGCGGCTTCGACCACGTGATCCCGTCCGTCTTGAAGACGCTTCATCCCGAGGAGTTCCGCGTTCTCCTCCATGGTCGCAAGTGTCTTCTGGACGCACGAACCGTAGAGTGGGAGCGCGCACTGGACTGGCGAGCAGTTGCAGACGAAGGAGGCGTGGAGTTGCGTTTGTGGCTGGCGCGTCTCTTGTTGGAGCTGGGAATCGAAGAGCAGCAGCTCGTGCTTCTGATGGTGGCCGAGTCGTACCCAGCTGCGAAGCAATGGGTGCTGCTGGAGAGCAAGGGCTGTGGCGATACGACGCACCCGCCGTGCAGCTGGATCCGGGTCGTGTGGTACACGCTTCCAGACGCACTGAGTCCCGCTGTGACTCTTAGCGACGCCGACGACGCAGCTGCCGAGTCGGACGCGCTGATGCCATTCGTCGACCACACAGCACGCACGCTCAGCTTCCCTCGGTACTCTAGCTACGCTGCCTTCAAGCGCGCTATGCTGTGCGCATTGCGCCACTCAGACCGAGCGTTCCGTCGGCGGTAGATACGAAGTCGACTTATTAGGGAAACAACAAGAAGAGGTACTCTTGTAAAAGCGGCACGACCTGGATCTCGATCAGCTCTGCGAACGCCTCCTCGATGTCCTCTTTCGATGCAGCAGACTCGAGCTCGTCTGCGCGAAAGTGAAAGAGTGCAGCGGCGAAGATCGCCACCAGCTCGAGCGAGTCGTACCCGACGATCCGGTCCCAGAGCAGGAGCACTTGGTGGATCTCCAGCACGCCGGAGAACGCTCCCTGGATCCAGGGAAACGCAATGTCGAGCGGTTGGACGCCGATGCGAAGGAGGTGGAACACTGTCGAGGCGCTTGAGCGCATGACAAGCTTCTCGAACAGCTTGCAAAGCCCAAGGATCGTGGACTTGTCGGTCCGGATCGCGTTGAGCTTGCTCCAGTACCGCACATACATCTCCCGAAAGACGAAGTAGATCTCGCACGGCTCGTGAAAAAGGTACACGAGTGGAGCAGCATACATGACGAGACCGCCGAATGGAAGCACACCGTTCGGGGGGACGGCGACGTCGTGTGATACCCCAATGAGTTCGTCGTTCGCTGCTCTCGTTGCCCAGACAGTTCCGTTTACCTGGAGCGCACGCTGCTGCACGACTGCGTCGCGTGTAAACGCCATCACCACGCTCTCGAGGTGGCCCTGGAAGACAAAGTAGTCGGAGCTGTCGAATGCCTGCTGGAGGTCGAGCAGGTACATGTCGTCTGCGAGGTACTTCCACTGAGCCACTTGGGCGAGCAGGTCTTGAAAGTACGGCTCTGCTTCCGATGTGCAGTGAACTCCGAGGGCTTGACTCCACATCTGGCGTGTCAGACATGGCAAGAGATCTCACAAACCGGACTGGCGTTCAGGGCAAGTAACGCTGGAGCGAGTGAACGCACCCGCGGACGCAAGCTAGCCGGACAGCCCGTCTTCGCGTACTGCCGCGCCATCGACACGCTCTGGTGTGAGAGCACAACATCTCCAACGCGGTTCTTCTCGTTCAAGAACGCCTGGCGCTCCGTTGAGAGGAGGTCGTCGAGTCCAATCTGGCCGAACACTGGCGAGAGCTCCGAGAGTGACTGACGGAATTCGCGGAGCGGCGCCACGTGGAGCTCTAGCTCAATCGAACCTGTAGCAAGTGGACGTCAGCACGTAAGGCGACACTCTTCTAAACAGCCTTGCCTTTCCACCACAAGCGTACCCCAGGAAGCCTGCGCGAGTGAAGCAGTGTCGCCGTCGATTGCTGCGCGATTGCTGGTCTTGATGGCTTGGAGCGCGTGAAGCAAGTCGTTTCTAAGCAGAGTTGGCAAGGTTTGGTGGGAGACAGTGTGTGTGAGTCCACAATAAGTGGACGGATGGCAGAGACCAATGCTAGACACCGTACCCGTCGTAGAGAAAGCGAGTGGCTCCAAGCTTGCGCGTCCTCGCCACAAGATTATCCGGTTCGAGCTGTTCGTGTTGTGGGTCTTCACCCGAGTACGAGCTCGACGGTGTTGTGATAGAGCTCGCAACGACTAATGGCCGCCCAAGCTCGCTCGCGAATCGCAGCATCTCATCGCGCGTGATCGTCTCCCAGTTCTCTCGCGCTTGGAGCACGACGTCGAGCGCACAGCCATGGGAGCTCAGCACGTCGGGAAGGAGTATCGCTTCCTTGAGCTCCCCTGGGACGTCGGATGCTACGCCAGCAGCTGCTGTAGAAGTCGCGGCGTAATGGAGATCGATGATCGCGCGTTTGAGCGAGTTAATGAGCCCAAGCTTCGCCAGAGCACCGCACAGGAGCGGGTTCTCGGACAATGGGCGTCCACGCGCGTTCTGGAGCTGCTCAAGTGAGTACTCGCGCTTTGCGAGCTCACTCTTGAGCGCAAGCTTCCAGTCGCCTATGTGTTCGATTCCAGCTAGTTGCTCAGTCAGAAACGCCACCTTGTCTTCGAAGCTCGCACCGACGCCATAGCGCAATGCTGCATCGGACGCTCTGACAGTTGCCGTCCCCGTTGGTGTCGCTCCTCCTGTTGGTGGAGCAATTTGGGTCCGCGACTCTCCTCGTGTGGATGCAGTCGGAGCGTAAGGCATTGGGGTTGTGGAACGCATTTCACTGTCAAAGGGACTCGCGCCGACAGAAGAGAGGGTGGTGACGCCTTGAACCAGGACGATGAAAGGTTGGAGTGGGTGAAGCGTCGCTTCGAGTTGGCGACCACCACACGACGCAGTCACTGTGGTGTGGTGGTGATAATGCGCTTGATGTCTCCTGGCTCGGATACTCTGTTCACGCCGCCGCAGTTGAGTCCAGTACTCGTACCGTACCATCCACAGCTGTAGATCACAATGTGATCTCGCCTGCCGTGGAGATCAGTGAACCCATCTTGCGACATGTGGAGCGATACGACTGATTTTCGCGCCACCAGCAACAGCCAAATACACCAACAATATTTTGTGGACAACTGATTCAAAATTGGCGGGGAAGAACGAAGGCATTTGACGAGCTCCACACTCACTCGCCCGCGCACTCGCTCTCAGCACCACTCGCCGCTCCGAGCATGACGAACCACAGCACACCAATGCTCGCGCTCCTGCTGATACTGCTGCAGGCAGTGAACGTGAGCGCGTTCTCGATTTTCGGCGGCGGACCCGACATTGACGGCGACGCGCTCTCGTGGGACGGCGACGGCGACTCCTTCGTGCCCAAGAAGGCGTTCAAGGCCGGCGACGAGTACACACGCGTGTACGAGCGGCCGCTCTTCTGAAGCTGAATTCTCTCCGTCTATCGACGCACAATGCAGTGCTGACGGCTCCTTCCTGTATGCTTCTTTTGACCATCTAGGACGCTGACGAACTGGAAGTTCGACAAGACCGCGAATCTCTCACTCCCGGCCACGGTCAAGATGCTGTGCGTGTGTGCCGCTCTCCTCACTGAGGATACTGGGGCCTTCTTTGCTGCTTCGCATGTCTGACGGTTGTTTGTTTCGTGCGTACGTGCGTCTATAGGTCGCTGGTTAACTGCCGGCTCGAGTTCATCCCGGACGAAGTGCGCGCACTCGACCGCCTGGAGAAGCTGTGCGTCGTCTCTCGCCAGCGATACCTGGGCGGTTGTGATTGCGCCAATGCTGCTACGAGAGGCGACTAACAGTATGCCTACTTTTGTGGCTGGGACGCCAGGAACCTCGCGTTCAACCGCATCACTGCAGCGGACGGCGTGCTCGCGTCATCGGGGCTGCTTCAGGTCTTGTACGTCACGACGCGGAGTCATTGCGCTCGTAAGCGACAGTACCACGCTCACGGCTCTGCTTGTTCTGTTGGTTGTGTGTGGGCAGGAACCTCACGAACAACCAGGTCGCCAACTACTCGTTCGCACTGCCGGCACTCAACACCTTGTACGTTGCTGCAGTTCTACGTCCGTACTTGCAGTCGCTCGTACGGTAGGCCGCTCCCTCCTCCCTAACACTGCCATGGATCTGTCTGTGCACGTCTGCCTGTCCGTCCGTCCGTCCAGGGACTTGTCTTCCAACATGCTCACGTCGTTCCCGAACGTCATCTTCAAGTCGCCGCTCTCGACGTTCGCTGTCAACGGGAACGGCTTCCAGCTCGCCGCCGTCTCGGACGAGCAGTTCGACTTCTTCGCTGGGCTCGCCGACCTGCGTGCGGACTTTGCCGCAATCACGTCGTGCAAAGTGGGCACACTCGTGACCCTCAAGGGCAACAAGATCTGTCGTGTGCAGCCGACCGAGCAGCCCACGGCCCCAGGTCTCGTGCCGTCCAGCCAGACGAAGAACGGAACGGCTGCCGGTTCGTCCGGGTCTGGAGGAGCAGTGATCAGCGGAGTGGTAGCCACGACGCCAGCTGCGACGGTCGGAGTGATTGTGAACCCACAAGGGTCGGGCCACAGCAACAGCACGTACATCCTCGCGGGGCTCATCGCGCTGCTCATCGGAGCAGTGGCTGCGGTCGGGGTCTTTGCCGTCATCACGCGGCGCCGCATTGTGCGCATGCGCGGCAAGCTACACGAGGACACGCCGCTGTTCTTCGACAGCGAGAAGCGGACGAACTACCAGCGCGAACTGGACGCAGGCGACAAGCTCTTCCCGTCGAACGACCAGGTGCTGGTGACGTGGCGCGTGGACTACGACAGCGTCAAGCTCGTCAAGAAGATCGCAAAGGGAGCGTTCGGTGAGGTCTGGGTCGGTCGATACCGCGGCACCAAAGTGGCGGTCAAGAAGCTGCTTGAGAACACGGGCTCGTTCGAAGCGAGCGAGGACTTTGTGCGCGAGATCAAGCTCATGGCGTGGCTGCAGCACCCGCGGATTGTCGAGTTCGTGGGCGTGGCTTGGACGAAGCTCGTCGACATGCTCGCAGTGATCGAGTTCATGGACAGTGGCGACCTGCGCACGCTGCTGGACACGGACCGGACGATGACGTGGGCGGACCGCAAGCTCCAGTACGCGCTCGACACGATCGACGCGATCGTGTACCTCCACTCGCTCTCGCCCGTGATCATCCACCGCGACCTCAAGAGCCGCAACATCCTCGTGGACTCGAAGAAAGGCGCCAAGCTGGGCGACTTTGGCATCTCGGCCGCGAAGCGTGAGAATGACATGACGACTGGCGTTGGCACGACGCGGTGGCTCGCGCCGGAGCTCGCTCGTGGGGAGATCCAGTACACGGAGGCCGTGGACATTTACTCGTTCGGCGTGATCCTGTCCGAGCTGGACACGAACGAGCTGCCGTTCCAGAGCGCGCGGTCGAAAGCCACGGGCGAGAAGCTCGGGGACTTTGCGATCCTCCAGGGCGTGTCGTCCGGAGAGCTGAGCGTGAGCTTCTCGTCGGCGTGTCCGCCCAAAGTGCTCGAACTCGCACGGCGCTGCGTGAGTCTGGACCCCAAGGTGCGGCCGGGTGCGGCCGAGGTCGCGTACCAGCTGCGCCAGCGCGACCTCCTTTTGGGATAGATGAGTTGGCAGCTGGAGGTCTCATTCGTCAGACGCTGTCCATTCCTTTTTCAGTACAGTACCTTGGCTTTGCTTGTCAATTTTTTCATCAACTGACGTCATAAGTCGATCAATCCCTTCTGGTGGGAAAACTCGAGGCCAATGAGTCCATTCTTCAACTTGGCTTCCAATACTCAAACCCGCCTCCTTCTCCATGGCGATTGTCCAGAGGCACCCGCGTGCCACAGAGCCGTCGCCTACGCGCATCGAGAAGCTGCCAGTGTCCAGCGAGCGTGCGGCAGACGTTGAGCCTCGAACGGACGCTGTGCTGCAGTCGCAGTCGCAGTCGGACCACCCGCCCGGCCGCATCCGCTTTGGCACGCCGTTCTTCGTGACGGCGCTCGCACTCGTCGTGTCGCTCAACTACGTATTGCTCCGCGTGGTCCCGTACGGATGGGTGTTTGAACTCGCGGTGCGTATTGTGCGTGTGTTAGAGGTGGTGCTGCGTGTTCGTACTACTGTAGTATGGGAGATAGGAGCTGACGAGAGCGCTGCTGGCGCACAACAGGTGCTCGTGTGGGCGTTCTTCATTGACAAAGTAGCGTTCAACGGCAAAGGCCGACCGATTGTGGCGTTCCGACGCGCGTGGTGCGTGCATCGGCTCAGTGCTCTGCCCGTCGTTGGCTGTGTGGGGCTCTCGCGTGCGCTGACTGTCAATGCGGTTGTTTGGCTCATCAGGTGGTGGGACTCGATGCGGTCCTACTTCCCCATCTCGCTCCACCAGGAGCAAGAGTTCGACGAGGCCAAGCCGTTGCTCTTCGTGATCCACCCCCACGGCATCTTTGGCTTCAGCGCGTGGCTTTCATTCGTACGTACGCGTGCGCTTCCGTCGCCACACTCTCGTGCGTACAGCTCCCGCCTCACTCAAACCTGGTGACGTGCTCACAGGGCGCAGACTGCGTCGGCTTCTCGCGCAAGAACCACGACATTGACGTCGCCGTGGCCACGGTACGTGAGCACCCACCTGTGCCTGTGTGTGGGTCCCCACTTCCGCAAACTCACGCACGCGGTGGTGCAGATCAACGTCAACTTCTTCCTCCCCTTCTGGCGCGACGTGCTGCTCGCGCTCGGCCTCGTGGATGCGAGCTTCAAGTCGCTCAGCGCGGCACTGGAGCGCGGCCGATCGGTGGCGATCGTCTTGGGCGGAGCTGCAGAGGTGAGTTTGCTTGTTTGCTTGAGCGGACGGACTAGCGTTCCTATCGGGGCGGCAAAGTGCTTATCGAGCGTGTGTGACTGTGTGAATTCAGGCGCTTGACTCGCACCCTGGCACCTACGACATCATCCTCAACAAGCGCAAGGGCGTCATCCGCCTGGCCCTCACTACGGGGGCTGCCATCGTGCCAGTGTTCACGTTCGGCGAAACCGACCTCTTCTACCAGGTGACTGGCGTCCTGCACACCTTCCTTGCTCATCGCAAGCATTTGTCTCGCGGCTGCCAACCACTCACTTTGCCATGTCGTTCCAGGTCCCGAACCCGACCGGCTCGCGTCTGCGCCGAGTGCAAGAGGCGTTCCTTGCCTTGTTCCGCTTCTCGCCGCCGCTGGTCGTGGGACGCGGGATCTTTGGCTGCCCTGTCGGAATCTTGCCGTATGCAGCGCCGCTGCACGTGGTTACAGGCACTCCGATCCCCGTCCCACACATCCCAGCACCGTCCAGCGCAGACATCGCCAAGTACCAGGAGATCTACCGCCACGCGCTCGAGAAGCTGTACGCAGACCACGCGCAGCGCTACTACGATGAGATCCTGCCGCCCCACCTTCGGCCGGTCAAGCGACCGGAGCTCCGAATCGTGGCATAGATGGATGGAAATACACTCGCGCACGTTCCGGCGCGCTTCTGGCGGCTTGCGATGGCGCTGAATGGGAGTGATCCCATTCGCCCCAGTTAGCTTTTGAAGCTTGTCATGCGAACATGAAGCAGACACGGAAGGGGAGAATGTCTGCGATGGTCTTCTTCATCTGGGACCACACGTGCTTCCGTGGTTGTTGGCGAGAGGCTCTCGAGCTCACTCACTTCTCAACTTGGACAGTTGCCTCAACACCTCCAACCAGCTCGCTCCAGCAGCCCAGCTGTACGTACACCAATGCTCAAGTGCATCCACACTATCGCAGCCATTGGCGCGCTCGTCGCCGCTTCCGGCTCACTGGCAACGGCAGCCAATTTCAAGTTCCAGGGCACGCCGCCGCTCGTGATCAAGGGCTACCGCTTCTTCAGCTCGACCACGGGCGAGTACGTCGGTGTCCGCGGAGTCAACTACTACCCGCGCCCCAACACCGGCGCGCTCGACAGGAACAACTTGGACCTCTTCACTGGCAAGTTCGCACCGCTCTTCAAAGGCCGTGACATTGCAAAGTTTGAGGCGCTGAACGCGAACGTGATTCGCCTCTACGCTGTCGACCCGGACGTCGACCATCGGGCGTTCATGTGCGAGCTCCAGGCGAAAGGCATCTACGTGATCGTCGACCTTGGCTCGAGCTGCGCAGGGTGTGAGATCACGCCAGAGTCGGCACCGGCGTGCTACCCAAAGTCATACAAAGACCGCGGTGAGCGAATCATCAAGGACTTTGCGCGCTACGACAACGTCATGGGGTTCAGCGGCGGCAACGAAGTGAACCACCGATCGGCGAAGAAGAACGCCGAGTCGAACGCGCCGTGCCAGAAGATGTTCGTGCGCGACATGCGCAACTTCATCGCTGCGCACAAGTCCAAGGGCATGCGGCAGGTGCCAGTGGGTCTCGTCACGGCGGATGCAGATCGCGACTTGAACGCGCTCTACTACAACTGCCAGTCAAGCACCTTGACGTACGAGCGCGCCGAGTGGTACGGGCTCAACACGTACATCCAGTGCGACGACATCTCGGACCCAAAGAAAGCGACCGGATTCAACAACCTCCGCGACGACTTCATCCGCTACAAGTACTCGATCCCGGTCATTCTGACCGAGTTCGGCTGCACGAGCGCCGGCTTCCCGGATTCGACGAAGAACGGGCTCGAGTACACGTCTCAGCGCACCTTCCACGACGCGCTCTGGATGAACACGGCGGACTACAGCGAGCACTTTGCTGGCGGCTGTGCGTTCGAGTACTCGACCGAGAACGCCAACTCCAAGTCCACGTCAGCTTTCCCGTTCACCAAGTTCGGTCCGCAAAACTATGGGCTCGGCCACTTCAGTCCGGAGAACTGCGATGACATCTCGATTCCCTGCAGCTACACCGAGATGCCGAACTTCGACAACCTCGCTACCGCATACAAGCAGTTCGATGCGTCGCTCCACCCGACATTCTCTTCGTTCACTCCGGATCTGACTAGGACGGCAGCGGCAGAGTGTCCCGGCGGGTACGCTTCGATCGGAGGCTTCACGTGGGCTGGCGGGTTGGACCCCGTCAACTCGTTCCTCGCGAGCGAAGTTGAGAGGTACAAGTGTCCAACGACGCGCGAGGGACTCGACGCTCTTTTGCTCTCGGACGAAGCCGGCGTTGTGGCTTCGAGCACGACGCCGCCCCCAAACATGAACCGAAACGCGAGTGGCGGCGGGAACTTCACCAAGGACGGCAACTTCACCAGGAACTGGAACGCCACGCGAAACTGGACGACCAAGGGCTCCCATCGCCCGACCTTGGCCCCGAGCCCGAGGCCGACGCTGTTGCCAGTGACACCCACCCCTACGAGCGACATGTCTGCGGCGCTGGAATCGGACCCTGCAGCGTCAGGCAGCCACAGCGGGAACAGCACGGAGACTCGCGTCCGATCCAGTCCCGCGAGTGCATCATCGTCCGGGATGCTCATGGCGGCCCTTGCAGCAGCGCTCGCACTGCTTCAGCATGGGTAAGCAAACGCCTAGGTGAGCACGAGGCGCGAACACGATTTGGCACTGCGTTTGCATCTCTCCATCAGATCTCGGGGTTGCACTTGGTAGAGGGAGGAGCCGAGCCCGAATACACTTGTCCCTCATTCATTTCAACGCTCCTTTCATCCGTTCACAACTACTACGTACTGGATCCACTGACGCAACACGCTACAAGTACGACTGAAGGGTGCTTACGGCGCGCAAAAGTCCTCCTGGCCGAGGTCGAGCACACTCGGCGTGAGGAGGAAGCCAAGGAGCCCGCCAAGCGCGATCGCGAGTGGCGCAGGGACCTTGAATAGCGCGACCATGAAGCCCGTGGCGAGTCCCACCGCAGCACCGCCGTTCGAGTGCACGGCTTTCTCGCCCAAGAGGAAGATCGACGCGACCACGAGACCCGTGGCGGCAGCGTTCACGCCCGCGAGGAAGATCTTGAGCTGCTGGTTGGCGCGCACGCGCTCCCAGAGCGGAAGCAGTCCGAAGAAGAGAGAGATGCCAGGACCGAAGAGACCAAGTGCGGCGAGCAGCGCTCCCACTGGGCCGTACAAGAGAGCGCCGAGGTAGGCCGAGATGTTGAACAGCGGCCCAGGCAGCGACTGGATGAGCGCGAAGCCCGCGAGAAACTGCTCTTTCGACACCCACCCGCGTGCTACGATGTCGTTCAGCAGCATCGGGAGCATCACCTGGCCGCCGCCAAAGATGATCGAGCCGATCCAGTAGAACGTGTAGAACATAGACACGAGGGTGTGCTGGCTGGCGTCTTGCGGGTGGAACACGGCAAGCAGCACGAGCCCAGCGAACCACACGACGACGATCACGACGCCTGCAAGCGGCGAAATCCCAATCTGACTGTACCAGTAGCGCATCAGCAGCCAGCACGCACGCACTCGTCAGTCCACACGATCGTCTCGCACACGCTCCGCCACGGCCCAGAGCAGAGGAACCAGTCGGCCGTACCGCTCCAGATGGCTGCTCGAGCTCTTCTCAGTGGATATCGCAGTCCGCGTGTGGCCAGTCGCGTTCAGCAGCAGGATCACGAGTCCGCCAGTGAGCAATACGAGGGGGAAGATGGCGGAGGAGAGGCCCTGCGTCGCGAGGATTACGCACGACGAGAGCGCCGCGACAAAGCCCTTCGCCATGTCCTCGCCGACGGCCTTCTGCCAGAGACGCACAGCGGCGATCACGACGAGCGACACTGCAGCAGGCGCGAAACCGGCCATCCAGCCCGGCAAACCGTCGTGGAGGTACGTCTTTGCACCGATACCCGCGAGCGACATGATCGTAAAGCCCGGCAAGACCCAAAAGAAGAATGCGGTGAGCCCGCCAAGCGGTCCAGCGTGCAGTAGCCCCATGGACGTCACCACTTGCGTGGACGACGGACCAGGGAGGGCCGAGGCGATCGAGAGCATCTCGAGGAACCGCTCGTCCGAGAGCCATTTCTTCTTGTCTGTGGGCAGGAGGTGTGTATATGTGAGGAATTCGGATCGCAATAACCACATTAGCGATCAACA